>QLOR01000679.1:0-33642 GCA_003313825.1 Sarcodon aspratus
CTTGGCCCGGCTCAATTTGGCCTGGCTCCGGCCGGCTCACGGCCTCAGGCCGGGCCAAGCAGAACACTATCTGTGGAAGGCATGACACGCCGTTCTCGCCTTCTTGAAGGGGCCCTTAGGTCCTCCGGCGTGGCGCGGCGCGGACCAAGGTAAGGTCCTTCTTCGCATCCAGCACGGTGATGCAATACATCAAGTCCGGATCACTATAGAGTTGTCCGCCGTCCGGTAACTTGAAGGACCATGAGAATGCGTAGATAAACAAGTTGTGTCTATCTTCTGTCTGCGTGGAGATTATGAATCGATTTGTGAGTGTGGGAAACTGTATACTGTACCACCATACGTCACTCAAGAGTATCTTCTGTGTGTTATCCACCCCCAAGTTGACGTTTCTCAACAGTCTGTTGTTATCTGACCTCACAGAACGGACTGGTTGCGAGTCTAATTAGCTGTTGTGTGGGTTGATTTCGTATTGTTGACGGTGGTTTGGTTGTTGAACGTTGAACGTAGAACCTGTGGAATGTGTACCGTGCTCGTTGACTCCACAATGACATCCTTGCTCTGCTTCCCATAAAAAAGTACCATGTCCTATCGACATTGACGGAGCCGTTAGATAATCACACACACATTTAGAGAGGCTCTAAGGTGTTCGGAAAGGCGGCACCTTCATTCCAAAGCGTCAGAGCCTACAATAACCCGTTCCCAAAAACACCGCGTAAAGATCGCACTGGTATGAAGCCATATGGGATTGTCTATAATATCATTATAGCACAAATACGCGCGCGCGCGCAAGTAGTAGCATTAACCTTTTTCAGGCCATGTGCGGCAAAGAGCTCGAGATAAGGACAAAGCTTGCGAGTTGAAAAATCTTTAGAAAGCCGTTGTATGTGTGTGGTGGTGTCTTTTGTGGCACAGTCGATATAATAATATGCAGGGTCGCTGGTTGAACTTGGTCCCTTCGTCCCTTCACCCAACGATCTATCCATGCATCTATCCATCGGCTTATGTGATTGGGATTGAATGGATCTGTTCGTTCCTGACGCTTTTATAAAGCTTCTTGGAGCTGGCAAAGAGGTGAAGCGGAACTTAGGCGAAGAAGAAGAGTTTCGTGAGAGATGCACACGAGACTTTGAACATGTACACGGAGAAGTGATGGGACCGAATCTTACGAACACACATTTAAATGGAAGTTCATCCATGTTTGTCGACAGTAAAGCTGGGATGAAATTACAAATTGGGGACCGCGTGGTGAGGTAGGGACACAAGGAAGGAATTTTCCGGTTTAATAAATGACGGGAGAAGTCTTGTTTTTTTATGCTTCAAATTGTCCGCAGCAAGTACTTAACTAGGTTGAAGATGCCTGGCAGTAGATGAGGGATCGTGAGACAATATATTTCGATCACGTTGCCTTGGCAATTACGAATTGTTATCTTATCTCTTTATTTTTTCACAAGAGAATCGATAAATCGTCCGACGTTGGCACGTTGCTCGGCCCTCGGGAGGTTATTTTTCATAAAACTGTAGATATCTGTGTTATCCAGAGTCAATGTGGGTCTGAGACGGAGCTTACATAGCTGCTGGGACAGTATACTAGTAGAAAGCAAGATCCGGTTAGCGCTGCGAGCCTGCCAGGAGCTGAATTTGGCAAGGAAAGATTTGGCAAGGGACCAGAGCGGAGTAGATGTCCTATCGGAGTCTGCCAGCCATACATTCAGTGCTTTGAATGAGCCCACAGCAACTGAAGGGGTTGTATCGATTTCGTATGAAATACGTCCGATCCGTCGCTTACTATTCAAGTCCATGGACTCAGTGGCCGCGTGCGTGACCATTGGAGAGCTGACCTCGTGCGACAGCGTAGACGCAGGCTTGACAGATGGCGAGCATATTGGGTAAAGGTACGCCACGACGTGTGTCGTTATACTCTGTTGTCGATTCATCCTCCAAGGTACAACTCAAGCCCTTTCGTCCATCGCAATACGAATGGTGACACAAGCTATACGACATTGGCGTGGTTGATGAACAGTACCTATTGAATGTCGGCTCCCGCAAAGTACGCCGCTTGTGCTACCACGTTCCTCGTATACAATCCACAGGCCCGTGCGTCTTTTACGCTGTCTCCACGAATCTAGATTTACCTTATCGTTCACCTCTCTTTGTTTCAAAGTTCACACACCTGTCTCGTGACAAGCTTGAGCTCTTGCTCTCTCAAAACCCGTGATCTCCCGACCATTCGCGCTTCTCTGGACTCGGGACTCCATGGGGATAGTGGGATTCATTTAGGACGATCTAGTATGCGTGCTGCGATCAGCCCTTCCTACGGATGATTGTTCTTGCGATGCATTGAGGTAAGCCTAGTACTTTGTTGGAGGAAATCGGATGGAGACCCACTCACGGGACTCCTACCTGCCGCCGTATATATATTTCAGACCAATCGTGCTATGTTGTTGAATTTCCATCACCCTTTACTTTCAGTGCCAACCACTTCTACACATCGAATCAATCATGCCATTACATCTGTTTCCTCCTTTCAGAGCTGAACATATTGGCTCACTCAAACGTCCCGCTGCTCTTCTCTCAGCTCGTACTGCCTTTGAACAGAAAGGGTGCTCCGCCGAGGAGTTGGAGAGGACTGAAGATGGGGCTGTTAAGAATATCGTCGAGATGCAGAGGGAGGCTGGTATTGGGTGTATCACTGACGGCGAGTTCAGAAGGTGAGCGTGTTTTGGGGTAGTTTACAGGAGAGGGACAGGCTGATAATCTGCGACAAACAGACACATGTTTTATGATGGGGTGTTCAACAATCTGGAAGGCATGAAGTACATACCTGATCGTGAGAGTCAAAAGTTCAGATGTCTGATTTGATCGTGATTTTAAATTACATCGCACAGCTCCTCTTTCGATATTCATGTTGTACGTTCCGGATATTGCCGCGTTCAAGGCTCACCATACAAAGCCCGCTGATGCGTACATTTGTGAAGCAAGTACTTGTATTCTCACGCGACAGTCCTTATTTAACTGCTTGTTTTTCAGGGCAAACTCGTTCGCACAAAGTCTTTGTACAAGTCTCAGTTCCAGTACCTTCAGAAAATTACACCTCCAGAGGTACAACTAAATCAATTTACACGGCCGTTTTGCTAATGTATTGGCAAATGTAGCTGCACAAACACCTCAAGTTGACGATGTGTGCACCTGAGTGGTGCCACCTCCATCATGGCCCTTATACTTATGACAAGTCCGTTTATGCTACTGACAGTGAGACGTGACCTACTTGTCTGTCCCCTCTCAGTTACTGAGGTTAATTTCCCAGGCGAGTATTTTGCCGATGTTGCCAAAGTGTACCAGGAAGAAATCAAAGAACTGTACGAACTCGGATGCCGTGAGTCCTCACTCTGCGCTATAAATACGTCTTTTCTAATAGCAGATCATGATACTCGTCCCTATAGGAAATATTCAATTTGACGACCCACTTTTGGCGTATTTCTGCCACGAAAACATGCTCAAAGGAATGGCCGAATATGGGACAGATTCTGAGGCTCTCTTGGACTCGTACATAGGCTTGTATAATGATTCGTTGAAAGGTGAGTCCAACATCGTAATTATATTCAATGTTCTCATTTTTTTTTCCTTCAGGCAGGCCAGAAGGGATGAATGTAGGATTGCACTTGTGCCGAGGAAACTTCAAGGCCAGTTTTTGACGTGGATATGGAACGTATAATACTATATTGACATTTTGTGGCTTGTTTTAGGACGGACAACATTTCAGCGAAGGTGGATATGATCGGATCGCTGGCAAGCTTTTCAACGAGATCAATGTCGATTGTTATTACGTACGTCATACTTTGTGGGCTGCCTTATGGTTGTTCTGACTTTCAGTAGCTGGAATACGATACCGAACGGGCAGGTACTTTCGAGCCGCTGAAGGCCTTGCCGAAGGATAAAGTTGTTATCTTGGGTCTTGTTAGTTCCAAGCTTGCTCAGGTACGTATTCATTCCTTCCAATTAGATCTCGACTAAGATGTGTAATCTTGCTACTACAGTTGGAGGATAAGGAGGTGATGAAAGCGAAAATCTATCAAGCTGCCGAAATCATGTCTCAAAGCACATCCGTAAGCAGGACCAAGGAAGAAGCCCTCGCGCAGTAAGTCTCGCCTACCATACGAGCTGTAGATTCTCTCAGCTGACCTGGATCTGTTCCAAAGACTGGGTATCAGCCCTCAATGCGGGTTCGCCTCCCACTCGGAAGGGAACAACGTCACGGAGGAAGATGCCAGAAAGAAACTTACTTTTGTCGCCGAAATTGCAAAGGAGGTCTGGGGAGAATAAAGTTGTAGTAATAGCACCTGAGGTATCGCGTCGACGAGAAGTGTTCATGTACAATCAAATACGTCCATGACGAAAAAAAATCTTTGTATGCCTGTACGGACATTTGCAGAATAAGACTATGTGGTCGCCGACGATCCGAGCCCATCAAAGCCGTAGGATGTACACGAGGCTGAAGGTTATCATTAGCGTAAATCTGACTACGGCGAAACCATACACCCGCAGAGTGATAATCATAACTCGGATCAGGGCCACAGAACATGATACTATCGAGATTGTGGGTTTTTCCCTTGGGGTTTGTGTGTGCTACTAGAGCGCCTTGAAGATTTCATCAATGTAGTATGCGAGGAAGACAATAAGAATCAAACCAACTGGTACCAGTAAGCGATAGCACACAGTGGAAACTTGCAGGGGGAGAGTTACCCCGGCAAATTCGTTCATTTTTAAATACGCCTACTAGTAGTTCAATCTCGACAAAAATCGCCCTCCGATTCAAGGTGACTCTTTTGCAAACATGGTTTGTTTATCAGTTCGGGTATCGGCTGAAGCTGACCGGGATCATACTCTTCGCTAACTAAACCTAATTTTGTCGAAAGCCTCGACGCATTGAATCAGCTGAGGGACGGCAGCCGCCTCTGATGATAGTCGGTTGATCGCATGCCGTCGTTCTATCGCAGGCGATCGAGTTAGATAGAACAGCTGATGATGATACGGCTAGCCTGTCCACACAGTTGGAAGGATATTGCCGGAGAACGGTAACGCCGATCCTGTTTAAAATGTTGACGAGGTAGCAGGCCATCAGTCACAGCCTCGACTATGTATAGTGATGCCGAGACTCCTGAAGAACTCGAGATCCCCGGTCTTCGGCTCCGGGGTAACTATCTGTCAGGCTCCTTCTGCACCAGAAGACGGAACATAAAAAGATGTGAAGAGCCGCGATTTCGCCAGCATCGGCTTCACTACTACTCTCCAGGCTTTTTCTCACACTACATGAAAAAGAGGATTATGTTTTTCCGCTGATGAAGTAAACGTTGAACTCAATATTTTGTTCATCATATTCAAGCGCAGCAAACATGTGAGCTTGGCCCCGCTTTGCCATCGCTAGCTTTGATCAGAAAAAATCAAGGAAGAGTCGATTTGTCTTGTCTGTAACAAGTCGCCTTGCGAACTAGTCCCGACGATACCAAGTGCACGGTACTACGACTTGAACGACTCCGGCTCTATTTATCTCTACTACTAGGTCAACAGTCACGATACTTTCGCAAAATTACTACTCAGGCTATAGTAGTACTATAGTAGTAGACAGATCGAACAAGTTATTTTCTCACGATTGCTACATTTCTTATTTTTAGTATGGCCTTATTAGGCAAGTCTCGAATTTCGCTTTTCGGCATACTATTCTTGTTTAAATCCGCATCATTTATGATAAGGGCTTAGGTGAATGGTCCCCTTTTGTTTTATTTCTCCTTCGTTCAGTGTGCTCGTAACGGAAATCCTACCGATACTATCGAGGAGTTCGTTTTTGGTTTTCGCATTGATTCTTCTTTTTTTGCTTATCCAACCCCGAGCACCCAGTTAGAACCATCGACATCGGGGACTCAAGACGACTTTTCGAGCATGTCAGTCAGCCCCGGATCTGTTAGAAAATAGACATTAAATTCAATGGTAAAATCGAACTTTTTATAAGCCACCGAGTGGAAGTAGCCGAGGATAGCAACCTCCCCGAGTCCTATTGCTGACGACAAGTTACTGAACGGTGATGACCAGAGGAGGATACCGGGGAGGCCATATGGCTCCGACAAGGACAGCCGTTGCGCCAATCCTGTAGAATATTGGCGCGGTGGCGGCCACGGTGCATATGAAAATAGTAATCTATGGAGAGGCCCAATCCATGGTAGTGAATTTGAATCTTCTGAATGGATATGAGTAATAAAGTGCGGTTCGGGATCCCCGCCTCTACGGTAGTGAATTTGAATCGTCTGAATGGATATGAGTAATAGAATGTGGTTCGGGATCCCCGCCTCCACGGGTAACGTTTGTTCTCCTACACAAGAAGAATTCTGTGATTTCAGTTGATGGCGTAGGTATCGGCCTTGGTCTCCATGCTGTTTTCATCACATGAAAACCCGGGATGGGTTTTCTCCGGTATTTGTAACGATCTGGCTCATCATACCCAAGCATGCTCAGGTGATGCCAGGCAGCTCAAGATCAGAACGTTAAAAAAGAGGTGATCTGCCTTGTCCGATGACATGTTCGCAGGGTAATATTCATCGACCAAAATCGCCTTGTGGACCAAATGAAAGAAGTAATAGGTGTTTGGCGCGCCATCGTCAGCATGTTGATATTTACACATTCGCAGCTCGTTACTTGTACAGCCAAGTCCAGATCTTGCAGGTCTTACGGGCTTGACAATTGGTAATCGGTCTTTCAAACATGTCAATGACGGAAGGACCCAAAAAATTCGAACCCGAACCTACGGAAGCAGTTGGCTGGACGAAGTCGCGTCCCAGCCCTGGCAGATAGTACGGTGACTGTTTGCCAGGATAGCAATCCATTTCATTTAGAGCATCTCATCACCTGTTATAACTTGTTCCTTGTGGTAGTAACGAATAGAGATGAGAGATGTTCACCACCACGGCCGTGACGGCAGCGTTCAGCGGCCGCGGTGTGATGGTCACCGTCGTGACTGCCGGTCGTGTCCACTATTAGCAATTCGCTCGTCAGGTCAACGCTGTCCCCAACTACGTGTTGATGCGCTTGTATAACCTTTTGGGCTTCAACAAGAGGAGTGTCAGGTGCTCTGCGATTTTTTTTAAAGCTGAATTACACTAATGGTTAGTATGTTCCATGAAATGTACGCACCAATGTCAATCACTTTGTCCAAGCTGTCTGATATGGGACCGGGTAACTCTGGTGAATGCTGAAAGATGGGACTCTTGCGCTGTCCTAACGCATATGTGCAGCTGAAATCAGCACATTTGTGACCACATCTTTGGATACAGGGTACAAGATAACTGCAGAATTACTCCGAGGAGAAGAGCCATGAAGAATTCTTCTCTAGTCTTTCGACGCATAAAAACTTGGTTTGTCTCATGGATTTCTATTTATTTCTCTGTTTACGTTCGATATCTCTAGGCCATTGATACGAACTCTAGCTTGACCTGGATTTTTCCGTCATTCAAGAACTAGACTGAAAATAAACCCGGTATTTGACGAACCTCTCTGATCTCTTTTTCAATGATATCCCACAATTTCTCCCTAAAGGCAGGGATATAATCAATTATTTTGAGTAAGCATGTCCTGCAATTCACAGCGTCCTGAACATGCGGAGATATACTGGATGACCAGACCGTTTCTCTGCAAGGCCTTTCCTGCATACGGCTTCCTATCTCCTCTAAATACTTTGTCCAACATTCAAACGAGTATCCTTTGGAACCCTTCCTCTGCGAGAAATGTGAACATACGCAGGCGTCTTTGGGCAGCCCGTACGTCGGCAATTGTTCGACTCCTGGGATCTGTAATCGCTGTAGCAGTCCTTTATCACCAGTCGCAGTCTTAGAAACTGCGCAGCATCGGTGGCGATAATTTATGAGATGAACAAGCACACTTGCAGGTACGTCATTCATCTCTGGGCAGAATTTGAGAGGCACGAGTTCCATGGCAAGTGATGCAAATGCCGCGTCTTCCGCCAAATCTTTCCATCCCCAACGGCATGCTATGACGTATACACGCAAAGGATCATTATCCAAGAACCTTGGAGTCGACATGACATGTCGCAAATAGGATTTTAGGTCATCCATCTGATAAAAATCGATCGCCCTCAACAGTTTTCCGATTTCTTCAAGTCCTAAATCATATCGCAAGGCTGCTGGATAGCAAATTCTGAGGAGTACACTGAGAGTTTGACTGTCATGTGGAAGTTGGACGACTTGTAGGTCGTCTTTGATTATCATGACATCTTTCTTGCCTTCATGCGCTAGGAAGTTGTCTTGGGGGAGAAGAAACATGCTCTCGAATACCGGAGAAGCGAGTTTGAGTACGACCTTGTGGACGCGGAAATCGACCTGATTTGAAGAGCGAATGATAATGTCGGCGTCGGGTCTGTCGAATGGTGGGCCATTCTCCTTTGGCGTCGGATCAGACATTTCCTATGAAGGTGTGTACAATGCTATATTAGAATAATCTCTGGGACGTCTCATGCCAGAGACTGAGAAATATTAGACGAACTACTGTTTCTCCTGAGCTCGTCGCAAACAAGGAAAGAGAAGCGTATAGGAGGCTACTAGAGCCCGCCGAATAATCTCGAGAATATTACATAATTGAATTGCCTATTAGGGAGCGATGACTGAATACTACGATATGAAATAAACCATCCCCATAGTTGGTGACCTTACTATAGTACTTAGTGCAAAGATTTTTCCAAGTCACTGGGGATGTCGTGAAAAAAGACGAGACTCGGAGCGCTTAGATTGAATCGGTTAGTATCGTTATTGTAGCTTGCTTGGTTCAGAAGCCTTTGCCAAACAACAGTTCATGAGAGTCGCAGTGGTCCGAGTCATCGGAGAAATCTCCTCGTGAATTGTCGTAGATTCAACTGCGTCCTCCATCGCCTGAGTGTCATGCCGGTTCACCAAATCAATGAAGTGAGCTTATTCTTCTTGAGTGGGGCTAGATACTACATCCAACTTTTAAGGATCACTGGCAGCACTCTCTGACAAACCAAGAATCTTCACGACACATACTCCTTTTCAGACTGCAAAATGAACCTGATTCAAGTTCACCCTCAGGAAGTCGACAATTTCCATGGCACACAAACCAGTGCACGTAAAGAGAAATTGACCCCAAAGTGGCACTCCTCATCTGTGCTCCTGCATACATCTACAACACGAGATGGGAAGTACGCATTTCCAATTCAAAGCCACGGAGACTCTTTCACCCTGAATACTCCGACGTGAACACAACACGTTTAATAGACTTGGACCCCAATAAAATTCATTTGGTACAAAGTTCGCACTCTGGCGCGGCTCTGACTTGTACATATATCGCAGGATCATACTCCGTTTTTGTTGTCTTATTCAGAGGTCGACCATAAGGAGGAAGTCTGAACGTTAAAGAAGTGGTGATCTGCCTTGTCCAGAAACATGTTTGCAGGGTAATATTCGTCGACCAAAATCGCCTTGTGGACCGATGAAAGAGTTAATAGATTTTGGGGTGCCATCGTCAGCATGTTGATATTTACACGCTCGCAGCTCGTTCCTTGCACAGTCAGGTCCAGACCTCGCAGGTTTTACGCGAGTTTGGGTAGGACCGTTCAACGTTCAATTTACGGCCGGGTTGACAATTTGTAATCGGTCTTCCATAGTTAGCTGCTTCCGATATAGCGCGGTCCTTCACTTTCTTCAAGTTGCTTCTCAATTCCACCGTTACACACACATATACTACGCTAGGGAGGCCCAAGACCTTCTGGCTCCGCGCCTACAGTCTTTCTGTGGTAGAACGACGCTGACACAATGACGGAAAGACCCAAAAAATCGAACATGTTGAACCTACGGCAGTTCTGGATGAAGCGTCGCAACGGCGGCAGATTACGATGATACAAGTGACCGTTTGCCAGGACACCAATCCGCTGTAGTAACGAACAGGGGTGTTCACCGGTTCAGCCTGGCCTGACACGGTGACTCGGAGCCCGTGTTCAATTCACGTCCGAGTGCCACCCCGATCCTCTATTACTAGCAATCCTCTCGTCAGGTCAATGCTATCCCCAACTACGTGTTGATACGCTTACATAACCTTTTTGGCTTCAACAAGAGAAGTGTTAGGTACTCTGAGATTGTTTTTCAAGCTGAAATATAGATGGTCAGTAAGTTCCATAATATGCACGCACCAACATAAATCACTTTGTCCAAGCTGTCTGATATGGGACCGAGTAACTCTGCCGGATACTGAATGGTGGGACTCTTGCGCTGTCCTAACGCATATGCGCAGCTGAAATCAGCACAATTGTGACCACATCTTTGGTGCCCGCTTAAACACTAATCACGGCATCATTTGGCAGAGACAGGGCGGAAGAAACCTGTAGAATTATTCGCAGAAGAGTCATGAAGAAGTCTTCTCTAGTCTTTTGACGTATAAAAACTTGGTTTGTCTCATGGATTTCTATTTATTTCCCCTCTAGGAAATCGATTCGAACTCTAGCTTAACCTAGATTTTTCTGTTATTCAAGAACTAGACGGAAAATAAACCCGGTATTTGACGAACCTCTCTGATCTCTTTTTCGATGATATCCCACAATTTCTCCCTAAAGGTAGGCATATAATCAATTATTTTGAGTAAGCATGTCATGCAATTCACAGCGCCCTGAAGATGCGGAGATATACTGAATGACCAGATCGTTTCTCTGCAAGGCCTTTCCTGCATACGGCTTCCTATCTCCTCTAAATACTTTGTCCACCACTCGGGCGAGTGTCCTATTTTACCCTGCTGCCATGAAGATAAACATTTGCAGAGGTCCTCGTGGGTCGGCAATTGTTCGACTCCTGGGATCTGTAATCGCTGTAGCAGTTCTTTATCACCAGTCACAGTCTTAGGAACTGCGCAGCATCGGTGGCGATAATTTATGAGATGAACAAGCACACTTGCAGGTACGTCATTCATCTCTGGGCAGGATTTGAGAGGCACGAGTTCCATGGTAAGCGATGCAAATGCCGCGTCTTCCGCCAAATCTTTCCATCCCCAACGGCATGCTATGATGTATACACGTAAAGGATCAGTATCCAAGAACCTTGGATTCGACAAGACTTGTCGCAAATAGGATTTTAGGACATCCATCTGATAAAAATCGATTGCCCTCAACAGTTTTCCAATTCCTTCAAGTCCTGGATCATCTGACAAGGCTCCTGGGTAGCAAATCCGGAGGAGCAGATTGAGCGTTTGACTGTCATGTGTAAGTTGGACGACTTGTAGGTTGTCTTTGATTGTGATGACATCCTTGTTGTCTTCATGCGCTAGGAAATTGTCTTGGGGAAGAAGAAACATGCTCTCAAATACCGGAGAAGCGAGTCTGAGTACGACCTTGTGGACGCGAAAATCGACCTTGTCTGAAGAGCGAATGATGATGTCTGCATCGGCTTTGTCGAAGGGTGGGCCATTTTCCTTGGGCGTCGGATCAGACATTTCCTATGACGATATATAAATCATCTCATCACATTTGGAGGCCTGAAAATTAAATACTGCAGTAGAGCGGAGGTTTTCTTCAAGTCACTGAGGATACCGTGAAAATGGACGAGAGAGCCAGGATGTTGCTACTATCTACAGCGTATTGATGGCTGGCGGCCCGGACGTTCCCGAGCAATAAGGAACACCTCCCAAATATCTCCGGAATGATGAATCCCTATCCAAAAAATGGGAGTCCAGACGAATACCCAAAGAAATGGGAATTATACACTCCCATCTATATGACCGGAATCCTTCCTGTAAATACAGATACCTGAGTCAACAACGAAAGTTTTAATCCAGGATTCCAAACCAGACATCCAAATGGCCGACACAAACCGACTACCACATTCTATTCAGATGCCGATAAATACAGCAGTCGTGCCTTCCAAAAATACGGGAGGGTCGATACCGATGAATCCGGAAGCAACCACCAGTCCGGGACCGTCTTTTTGGGAGTAGTAGTAGTAGTAGTACTAAGGACCACCGGTGTATCTAGGTAAGTGTCAGCAATCCCTTCGGTAAAAGATGGGAGTCTGGATACCAATAAATCGTAACCATCCACCCGTCTTTTTGGGAGTACTAGTAAGTATGTGGGTCAACGGTAACAAAATATCAGGGATAACTTCAGAAAAGATGATTCAATGCGGCAGTCACGGCGGCCGGCCAGTGCTTGAACTTGTAACGTGATGGCCGGTCCGTTCTTGTCCACCAGCGCTGGACTACAGCCAGCCATCAACATGCTAGCAATGCCCTCCAGTTTATCGTGGTCCCCGTCGGAGAGATTTCCTCGTGAGTTGTCGTGGATTCAACTTTTGTTAGGCCACCTTTTGATCCAACTTCTACTAGCCTGAAACACTGCTATGGCAGAGCGGTGGATTCAACTGTGTCCTCCATCATATGAGTGTTTCGTGCCGGTTCACCAAATCAACAAAGTGAGCTTATTCTTCTTGAACGGGGCGAGATACTGCATCTGACCTTAAAGGATCACGCTGGAATTGGCAGCACTGTCTCTGAAACCTAAGAATCTTCACGACAGACTCTCCTTTTCGGACTGCAAGATGAACCAGATTCACTCTCAGCAAGTCAACAATTTTTACCTGCACACAAACCGCGTAAAGACTTGACCTCAAAGTGGCCTGCCTCTTCACCTCGCTCATGTATATATATTTACAGAGCAATTACGAAAGAAGAAGTACCGAAAATCTTCAAGCTCACGGAAAGATAGGAAGGAAACGGGCCAGAATGCTTATGTACTTCGAAGCCTCTTTCACCCTGAATGCTCCGACGTGGATTTCTCCGACACGACACGTCTCATACCAGACCTAGACTCTCTCTCCAGGCCTCATCTGATCCCCAATAAAATCCATTTGGCACAAAGTTCGCACTCTGGCGCGGCTACTTGACATATTCCAACTTGTACAATATTTCGCAGGAAACCATACTCCTTTTTTATTGTCTTCATTCAGAGGCCGACCAATAGGAGGACGTCTTCGTATCTCGGCACGTAACCTCAAGAGAACTCCCATATATTCACTCAGGAGGCTTTATACACACAACTACCTACATAGTCTGCTCTCCTCAGGATAACTTCCGCATCTGGTTTATTGAACGACCAAAAAAAAACGACTCGGTGATAGAGCGGTTCTGATAAGACGACTGACTTTTCCTGGCCTTTTTGGCACCTCCCCTCCTGTCGCCAAAGCGCTCTTACGGCAAGAACGGGCAAAAGGATTCTCACATATGGCTTTTCATGACTTCTGTGCAATTACCTTCTGTCGCTCATTGGACCTTTGGCCCAAAGCACCCCCTTTGTGGCAAGAACGAACTAAAGCCGCATCTAGCCAACTTTTGGCTAGCCATATACCAAAAAATCCGACCCCCATTCAACCGGGTTTGACACAGTACTTGCTTACATCTCCCTCCCCTCCCCCACATTTCAGGATCGGAGAACGTACTGCCTTATATCGGACATAGTGTGGGGTACAGTACTACCCCTTGTCTCGCTTTGGAACTTGTAGAGTCCCTTCATGATTAGAATGCAAACCTTGTTTCCTTATTGTTCAATCTTGGACGAATGAGATCTGATCTTCGTCGAATCGTGCTCGTTTGAGACTGTCTCAGTGGGGAATGTGTATCTTGGATCTTAAAAAACTTGCTTCTTTCCATCTCCGAGAATGATGCTGTCATCATCATTGTACTTATGTAGTATGTCGTTTCCAGAAGCATATTTACACAGTTTCGCAGCGACGTCGTATTGAAAACAACAGATCAATGAAATGCTAACAAAATACAAGCTGTGTTACTTGCGAGCAATGCAACTATTGTAGGGAGAGAAAAAAATGATGATCGGGAAGTGTCCTCCACGCGTGCTGTGTAGTAACAGAAAATGAAAAGAACCCAAAAAATAGTAAGAATGATCTAAGTTAATCATCATCAAGGCATCAAATGAATGAAAATATAGGCAGATAGCGGAAAAGGAGAAACTCTTGAGGTTGCGAAGAGAGGAAAAGGTACACATGACAGAATGGAAGTAGGGAATCTGCGTAAGTTAATCGAAAATGTAGTGGTGAAGAGAAAGAACTTGAAGTAGCAAAACATCGCCGTCGTTATGGGCAAGTACAGTATGTACATCATATCTGGCATAGCGACACAGTAACATAATAGTATTAACTCGAAATGAGTAGGTATAAGGCTGCTGCCTCCGTTAAGAGCAGCAATAAGACGGAACAGAAAAAACAAAAGACCAAGAAAATAAAAATTGGTTGGAAATAACTAATCGAGGTGCAATTGAAAATGATTGCTTGGCGCGACAAATTATGCAGGGCCTGAATGCCAGAATGAACCGAGCAGTCCCCGAGCAGAAGTCACGATTTCGACAGCCCTACCGACCAGAGTGCCTACCTGGGGCTGCTCACCTACACCATCCCATGCATCCCGTTTCGTTGGGGTGGGATTTGATCCATGAGAGCAATGTTTCTCCGGTGTAGGAGGTGTGGTACAGATAGTGATACCTGGAGCCGAAATATGTGGAGGAGACATGGGTAGAGCAGGTCTCATAGCTGTTATAGGTGAATTGGCCGGGGTCGGATGTCGCGACCGCTGTTCCTCCTCTTCAGGTATTGGACTAGGGATCGGGATGGATATGCCCTTGAAGTTCTTCGAGACTGAACCACTATTAAGATTAGAATAATCAACTTTCTCGATATGTTTCTCAGCGGTCCTGATGCTACCAGTAGAGTCAGAATTTGAAGTCTGCCTGCTGGGGCGAATCGTGGATGAATTCGACCCTAAGGACGAGACGGACTCCGCGACAGATCCAAATGACGACGAGTATAGGTCAGACTGCGTGGGTTGATAGGGCTGGGAGTCGTTGCTCCTCGTAGGACTAGCCGGGTTTGGAGGGCTCAGACTTGAAGAAGGGCTTGAGCTCACACTTCCGCCGAGCATCCGACCAGTTCTATCCCTACCTCGCTCTCTTCCCCCTACGATTATTGGATTGTTTCGTCCTTCTCGGCCTGTATGCTGTCCCCCGATTCCAATCACAGAACCACTGGGCGAAATACTTCCAAGAGGTGAGCTGGTGCCTTTGCTGGACCTTGAACCTGACCGTTCTCGATCTGAGTAGGAAGAATTTCTTGTCGACGAACGTCCTCGGGATTCTGATCGGGATTCTGAAGAGCGATTTTGTGAAGTCGATAAACTTGTTGCTGAGCCAATGACAGGAGAACTAGATGTTGGCGATGTACGACCACGTACAGAAGGTACTTCAGGTGGGCTAAGTAATCGACCAGTTATCCGTGGGGAATTTTCAAAAGATGCTGAACGGGGAACAGGAACGTGGGAAGAAGCGGGGGGAACATACAGAGGCTGGGAAGCAGCGATCTCTTCAGACTGGAGTTTTACAGAGATCGGAACAAGGGTGGACTGTGATGTGTCTTTCTCATCTAGACCACTACTTCGCCCGCCCACGACACTTTCTGCGCCTCCTTGCGCAAATTTGAGCACCGTATTATCCCTCTGCTCTTCAACATTTGGTTTCCTTCCCGTGCGGATCGCATGTGTTCTTTTCTGAGGAAAATCTTCCCCCAAATCTGGGCCAGCGAAGTAATCGAAAGCATCTTCACCTCCTACGGCCTCATCTGTTGTTTCGTCAAGAGGTATCCCAATAGGTTCGGAATGGATTAATGACTCTGAGAAGTCGTCCTTCCAATTAGGCTGCTCCTGAGCAGCATCCTGACCAGATGACGTTGGAGAAGGCGGGGACGCCTTGGAAGAAAGATCATCACTCGGAACGTGTGCAGTAGTCCCAGAAGATGAGGAAGATTGCGAACTAGATCTGTGTGCGCTAAAGTAATCGTCATCGTGTTCGTGAAAGTTCTCGTCACGCCCGGCACTTGACACCAGAGAGGAAGATCCATATCTGGGGCCATTCTGACTACCTTTGATGGGAGGAACGTAAACGAGTTCCACGCCTGATAAGTGATGTTCTTCTTCGTATCCATAGACGGAAACATTATTTCCTACACCAGTGGTTTTAAGGATGGTGGGGGCAATGTAGGCGATTGTTCTGTGCTCCTTTTCCGAGGACGGAGAGGGGCGTTCAGACGAGGAGAGGCGAGGAGATTGATGATAGGGATGCACAGGAACAGATCGCGATGAAGATGAAGATCTTGAGCGTGAGGAGGACGTCTGCATTTCCAGTGGATCATCCGAGTCAGAATCAGAATCAGCTTCGTAGGGTGGATAGAAGGCATTTGAGGGAGGCGCTGAAGAGTCTTCTGAATCATCGTACCCCATTTCGGAGTCTTCGTCATAACTAGAAAATGAATAAAGAAGTTGAGAATGATGTATGTCATAACGCAGAGAAAGGAAAAGCAGACTGACCCATCGTCATCAAAGCCCACGACGGCAAATCGAGGCCGCGAGGCAGCACCTGTCCGCTTCAGCTTTGGTTTTTCGATAGCAATACATTGTTCCACAAAAGTATTGAAACTAATATGCTTCTTCTTGCCAGTCTGAGAACTACCTGGGGGTAGATCTTGCTCACTACCCGTTGACGTTGAATTAGATGCATCTTCATCAGGAGATGAGGCAGGAGGGTTAGGAAATATCCTAGGCGGAGAGTCTTTACAGAAAGGGTGATGGGGTAGGCCACGACGTGCGATATGGGAGTCGCTATTGACGTGCAGCAAAAGGGGTTTCTTGGTGTGATTCGTCTCCGAAGGCGCCGATGGGTGTATCTGATGTATGTCCTTTGAAGCCGTAGACTCTGCATCATCGTCGCTGTCGAGTAATGGCCCAGGAGGTAAGGAAAGGATCTCGCTGATACTTCGGTGCTTGAGGATAGGTTTTGTACAAGGAGACCCGACAGTGGGTAAGCCAGAAGTCTGGTTGCAGGAAGCATCATCCATCTCGCTGGGAGGCTTTGCGAGAGGATACCAGTCGACACCAGGATGTAGGGGGCCATACAGCCAAGTCACGTCTGAATCTTTGAGCCTGTTATCGCGTTAGTAAACCATTAACGACGACGGGGAAATCAGAGGAATACCAGTTCAGAGTCTCGGGACTAATCGTCTTGAGTTTGTTTCTCTGTTTCCACCAGGTTCTCCAACTTGCGTTCTCCAACCTGGTGCCGTTGGCTATGGCGTTCTTTTGACGAGTCATATTACGCCATGAACTCCAAACGTCTTCTTCTCTCCACTCGTGAGAGAGGTAATCAACTTGGCCAGTTGG
This sequence comes from Sarcodon aspratus, assembly GCA_003313825.1. Lineage (NCBI taxonomy): Eukaryota > Fungi > Basidiomycota > Agaricomycetes > Thelephorales > Thelephoraceae > Sarcodon > Sarcodon aspratus. The sequence goes on from QLOR01000679.1 coordinate 17,266, forward strand.
TAAGGTGGTAACTGATGAATCATCAGGTGTGGCGGCGTTAGCAGCAAGGAGTAATGGGAGGTAGTTGGCAGCCATGAGGGGAACGAGTACTTGATACTCGGGATGTGGGAATGACGTTGGCAGGGAGGACAGAGGATGAGATCTTCAGTTCCGGAAAGGATTTGGGGGACGACTGCTGGCCTGATATGGTTGTGAAACTTGATTGAAAGACAGAAAGTTTCTCAAAGGCCGCAAAAAACGGGGCGAGACGGAGAATCGACACGAGGAGGACAACTAGAGGTCCGCCAGCATAGCAAATCCGCTGATACAGAACGAAAAAGAGACAGAAAAAACCCCCCGAAAATGAATAAAAGTGAAGCCGAACTGAGAGTGGCTTGCTTGCTCCGGAAATGGCCGGGCCGATGAAGAAATAGGCGATGCTTCCCGAAAAGGAAGGAGAGTAATCAGGAACTCGGACCTTCACGGATCTCCTGCCACTTCCGCACGGTATCGGCCCTATGTACTTATGTTCAGTGTGCGGCACAGCACCACCATGCTCCAGCGGTGGCTATGACCATGAGCCACTTTCTCCTTCTTCCACTTCACCCACTCCGTGAGTGCATGCGGATGGCTTAACCATGGCTATCCGGCATCCCATACCTCCGATATTGTTCCCGCTGCTGCTGATATCTATATGTGGGTCATATTCTTATGATTCTCCCCGTTTCCGAGTCCCCCAAGTCTCCACCTGCGGTCCAGGTCAGATGTCGACGAACTGCTCCAAACATCTTGTGATGCCCCGCGAACACACTTTAATTCCAAACCCCAGTGGCGGCTTCCCCCCACTAGCATTCCAACTGCCATTTCCCCGGTTTTAGGGTCTGCGCATCTCTGCGCCTGTTCGAACCATTGATACTCAAACCTCAAACAGATGCGAACTTTTCGGACATTCATACCCTTTCTGTCTCTCCCCCTTGTTCTCCTTTTGGGGTCCGATAAGTTACAAATCAAAGCTGCGTGGCGTGCATCATCGTTCTTGGGTAAGCTCTGCATATATATCTGATGCACCCAGTATTATACTCCCGTTCGGCTGCAGTAGCAATTCGGTGCTGTCCTTATATCGTCGGTTACTGCTCGCTCCTGTCCCCACAGGCTTCTTAGAAATCGTCGATTTGGGTATCACATTCATTAATCGCGACGTTCATTTGATTTATGAAGTCCTTCGTTACAACCTTACGTGACACAGTAAATGCCAGGACCCCTGACAACCTCTTACAAGTGTACACCCGTCGAGAAATTCAAATTCTTCGTCCCGTACGCAGTTAAGAACTTGCCGCTGGTTTTTCGATATGACAACTCGTGAGCTATATCTTGAATTAAGAAGTAAGGTCACGAACAACGCTACTGTACACTATGCAAACTCCCTTACCTTGTCTAATCACAATCATTTCCATTCTCGTCTGCCCTCCAAAAAACCAATAATCGTCTGCTTATTGATGTACGTTATGGATTTTCGTCTTCACGTTTGGCAGGGTTCGTTTCGTCGTCCGCGTCGTTCGGACCTTGTGTCAAATCAGTTCGGTACATTCCTTCTGCTCCCAGAACCAAGACATCTGTAATGGTGTTTATCTGGGGTCCTTGGATACATTATGCGTTTGGTCTTCCCCGCATATTAATATGATATCTGATAAGTTCCATCCGGAGCGGGGTCAAACCCCTTCACCCCCTGTTCTACCTGACTCCTCTTCCTTGCATTCCATATGCACACAATACAATTGTTGGCCCAATGGCGATAAAAACAATTCCACGATGAGAGAACACGCTAACTTGTTGAGGATCTTGGAACTATGGCAATAGCCTGTTATGGAACCCCCGCACGGTTTGAGATCAATGAACCATAGAACGCCACACCGGTTTATACCCTACGGCGTTGTACCAAAGAGTGAGGAGGCGTTAATCTGCTGACCCCTTGGTCATCAGTACGGAATGCCGCACAGCCTCCGCTGAACGTGATACATACGTTACGGTTGCCGCTGGCTTGTGATTTCATACAGTAGCAGCCTCTCACCACGAAGATCCGGTGGTCCAAACTCAATAGATAAATAACACAATGTAGTTGGGAAATCCAACAACGGCTCTATTCTCTCTTAAAAGCGGAGTGCCACCCTATATCTCGGATGCTTTGACAACAATTACGATAACCCCTTGACAATGCCGTCAGTGCACACGATCAAGCGCAAGGTCCGTTTGGGCTCACCTCCAGTGGATAACGAGTAGCTACCTCGTCCTACAACGGTCAAGAAGCCGCCGATGAAGCCGCCGTGGCTGGTAATCGAAACAACTACGGGTTAAAATCAGTAAAATCTAGTATGAGACCCATTGGGCAAACGACCAACAGGTATCTTCAGCATGCTTCTCCCAGATTTGGTCCAAAACAGTTTTCGCCCGCATGGCTACATGCGCGTCGGTCTCTCGTGTCGTTGTCCATAGTTCATCCTGTTGATATCAGTTTTTGACATCAAAAAATGATCAATTGTTCAACTCGAAAAATGTGGGCAATATGCTTTTTGCTCGCCTGTTCTGTGAAACCGCGTTCAATAACGAATTCTGGGAAGTGTTCCTCGATGTATGTTTTGTTGTGGCGTTGGTCGCAGGTATGTACGCCATAAACCTCGCGACAGTTCTTTTAGAAACCAAAAAAAAAAAACCAACCATCAAAAAGATTTAGTCAAATCAAGATGATCAAAATAAACATGGAAAAAACGAACCTCCACAACCATGACCTTTTCGTGCTCCCAAAAGTGGCGAGCACTCTTCTCGGCAGTATTATCTCTCTCGCCAGAAGAGGTCTTCGTATTTGGAATTATGATATCCGACCAAGTAATTTCACAAGTCTTTGCTGCACGAGAAAGAGGGCTTGAATAGAAGAGCGATGGAACCGGGACACCGCTTGGAATCTAGGTTAAGATATTTGAAGTCAAACATAGCATACGCAGGAACGATGAAAACACAATTCACCTCGTTGACCCAGGCATGATGAACACTTTGAGCTTGTTGGACACCAAGATCCGTAAGCTGTGCATCGGCTGATCGAACACGAGTTCAACTCAAAAAGATTCGGCACAGAAACGACAAACCGACTCACGTCCCCACACTAACACACCATCTCCGTCCAATTCGGACCAGTAGCTAATTTGTAAATGAACGTCGGTGATGTAGCGGATGGACGCGTGAAAAAAAAAAAAGATCTCTTACGAGTCCCAAGCCTAGAGCGCCAAAAACATCATCATCAGTACACATCACAACAACAGAAGCAGAATTGCTCGCTGAAACGTGGTAGATCTGACCGGTGTACCGTATTTTGCCTCAGCAACATTGTCTATATGCAAACAATCAGCACGGACGAAGGAGGAAATAAGCCAAAACGAAAGACGGTGCTCACGAGATCCTTCTCCGTGCCTGCCCAAGAAAAAAACCTTGACAGACCCGCGCTCACGCCCATGATTCAACTCCTCGATTTTTTCCTTGAATCGAGCCCAGTGGCCTGGGTGATCATCCAACAAGCCGAATCGCGGCGGCAACTGAGCATATACCCCCCACGCTTCAATCAGCCATCGAGTCTTCTAGTGATCAACAAGATCAGAAAAATGCGTACAGGTCCTATTGCCGTAGCGTTGGCATTGGGGTCATCCTGAACGAAAAATCCGGGGATGTAGGTATAGTTGAGGGTCATCGCATGAGCAAAGGTGGCAGCTGCTGCGCCCAGAATCAGCAGGGAAAACATGGGCGGCTTTAGAAGTTGCTACCCCACCAAGAAAATCTATCCCACGTTAAAATACAAATGCGGTCCCGCCGAACGACGACGAACGTTGCTGAAGATTCAGATGCAGCAGAATGATATCCGAACCGCTGAGAACACAGGGGATCACGCTTCCACTCGCCTAAGCAACTAAAGCAAGCCTCGTCTCATAGACAGCATGCACTGGATCAGGATCATACGGCCCTGATTCCGACGAGTCGCGGCACACGTGTGATAGAACATCCGTTTGTTCCTGCTTGGCTGCACCTTTGTTCCTGAAATCCACAACCGATATCAAAGTACGCTATATCCCGACTCTTGTGAGCTACCCGTGAGCATTTGGATCACCGGTCAAATCGCCGAATGTGGCGGAATGCGCAGAGAGACGCCGAAGCAAGGGGCTAAACGTATATACAAGCACTACTACATCGACATACACACAACGATCTCGTTATATACTGGATGCGCAGCTAGACCTTGGTCTTGACAATATGCTAAACAATTTTTTAGGATAATACTAACACATCTAGTATTGATAGAATATCGTTAACAATTTTTAGTAGTTCTAGGATAATGTTACCATACCGTGTATAAAATAATTTGCTTCAGTGCATCCGGTCATCCACGTTCCTGAAATATCTACTGCTGCCAATATTGCAAAACGTGCATCTTAATCGGTATACTAAAAGGGATCGTCATCACTCTCATCAGCTAAACAAAACTATAGTTAGGTTATGAAATTAGGGAAGAAAAATGGAGCGCACATGTCTCCCATGACCCCTGGTCTGAGTCGATATAACCTAGTCTCATCTCGCGGTAAGGATCAGCTGACCGACCTGCCCGTTCAAGATGCATTTCAAGTCCGTCACTGACGTATCTGTCAAACTGCTCTGCTTCGTGTTGCCACTCCTGCTCTCCCTCTCCATATTGGAACTGTGGACAAGGGGTATTGCAGTCAAAGACTTCTAACTCGATCTCCTGTGCGCTAAGCCATTTCTTCAAATGATGGAGTATGGCTCGAGTTGCGACCCCACTTGGAACACAGACCCGCGAAATTGTTTTACACCCTTTGGCAATACGTTCCGCTAATATAGACTGAACCAACGGCCAGTTTCTCATGTCAGAGATGGCGAGTTCATGGAGATGTGGAAGAACGATGTCCGATGGCCCATTTTTTATCGAACTGATAGGATGACCATCCGTATGATCTTGCAGTAAGTTTAACAACGAACTTTCATCAGAACAGCGGATGAAAGTGAGAGTAGTAATGTGGGGATATGTTGCGAGGAAATGAAGTTTATTGACGAAGCACGCCAAAGAAACGCTAGCTAGAACCAAATGGCGAAGCGAAACAAATGAAGCATTATCTGATAGAGTGGTCAGCCCCGTATCGTCGTAAATGTATTCGAGTGAAAGCTTCTCTAGCTTCGGTGCGGATATGAGGAGTAGAATGGGGGAAAACGTGATACTCAAGTATTGGAGAACAGGAAGATCGATGGGCTTCATGGAATCTGTAGTGAGATCTTCGACAGACCAAGACTGGACTCGCAAATATACCAGGGACTGTGAAACGTAACCTAGAAACTCTCTTAGTGTGGCCAAACTATATTCTCCGTGATTAGGTGCGACCAAAGTAACTGCAACTAAGTTTGCAAAGGCTGGTTGTACAGAGCAAGGAATGCTTCTAAATCGAACCGTGTGAAGTCGAGGTGCACCGCCAAGGAATATGGGGGACCCTAGTAAGAGCTGGGTCGGTTGGTCACCGGGGTAGAATGAGGAGGATACAAAGGAGAGTCTGATAGTCTCTAGAAGGGGTGAGGAGACATCTTTAAAGAGATGTAGAATCTGGTCCAGCTGGTCTTCGTCTCCGGCCATAATGGTCAATACACGCCAACGATCTGCACAAGGTAGTACATGTTCTGTAATTCCCCTCACAACTGGATCCATAGTTTGATACGCGCAGGTAATGTCGAGCGGACAAGATTTCGATCGCTCTAGGTAGAGATGAACGATTTCACTATTTCTGAATACGCCGTATTCGAAGATGATTCGGACATCGACCCATAGGGTTGCAGCATTAATTGCGACATGCCTCCAAAGACCGCAAACGTGGGTAATGAGGATGGAAAAGGGGCGCTCCGGACATGAATATGACAGAGTTACGGCTTTTGAGGATCGCGAAGACATTTCTCCATATTCGAAGATGGAAACTAACAGTTCTGTAGGTAGTTTTCCGAAGGGGAAGTATGGCATTTTCTGGCCGTACGGTACGAGTTTGGGCCTGTAGAGATTGTGTGAGCAACGGTCTGCAGTGAGTCGCAGGAACAACAGATATACTCAGAACACTGGCAGATGACTGGCGTTCACTTGTGTCGTCGATGGGCCCACACAACGACTGCTTGTCTGAAAGTTTAATTTTGGTTGTATAGTCAAAGACTAAAAGCGGGTTGGACACCCTACTATTTGGATGATGACGACAACAATCCCACCCGATTGTGTTCGAGTCAACCATGACCATCCCTCGCTCTCTCTTTGAGCAACTGAGACAAATCATTCCACCTCTCAATGGGACTCTGCACAAAGGCCAAAGTGGTCGGGTTGGCGTCCTTGGAGGGGCCAAAGAGTGAGTTCATCTCTTCATAACCTCTGTATTGTCATCCAATATTCTGTTATGTAGTTACACTGGAGCACCTTTCTTCGCTGCAATTTCTGCTCTGAGAATGGTTCCATTATCCATTATCTTCCTTCGCACGGATCTAATCACGGACATCAGGGCGCAGATCTTTCCCATGTAATCTGCTCTCCAACGGCGGCGGGAGCGATTAAATCCTATTCTCCAGACCTGATCGTCCATCCGATTCTTGCAGAGGGCGCCAGTATATCCTCGGGTTCTGTCAAACAAGAACTCTCGTCGTTACTCGAACGCCTACACGTCCTTGTCCTTGGACCGGGGCTAGGTCGCGAGAATTACATGATTGCTTATGCTAAAGTTGCTCTAAACATTGCCAAGGATCTCGGAATGTTTGTTGTAATAGATGCAGATGCAATATGGATGGTCTGTCAAGATCTCGATCTGATAAGGGGGTATAGAAGAGCTGTCGTCACCCCAAACGTAGTGGAATTCAAACGATTGAGTGAGGCTACTGTAAGCCTCCTCAAGTTGTTTTCAGTGGCTCAATCGTTGACCCTCCCTTTTATAGGGCATTGACCCCTCCACACCTCCGGAATCTCGCGCTTCTTTAGTTTCCAAAGCGTTAGGTGGTGTTACCGTTCTTCAAAAAGGTCCAGAAGACATCATCGCTTCAAACACAACCGGGTCGTCAACATCTGAAGCCCATGAAGTCTCAAAGATTCTTGGGTCTGATTTCTTTGTTGAGGGAAAGTTGACAAAGATAGATATCGAAGGAGGGCTGAAGAGATGCGGAGGACAGGGCGATGTACTAAGCGGGTGTGTTGGTACTTGGTTGGCTTGGGGTAAATGCTACGAGACTGGTGCTTTCGGGTGAGTCACAGTACTTTTATTGTCTAGTTCACGATCTCACCATTGTGGTCAGTGATCACTCAATTCCTTCGAGCCAAATTCCTCATCTTGCGTCTGTCGGAGGTTCGTTAGTGACACGAACTGCGTCTCGATTCGCATTTCAACGCATGGGAAGAGGACTAATCACTGAAGATATGCTTGGCCAGATTGGAAGTGCCTTCGAGGATGTTTTTGGCCAAGGTGAAAAAGGTTGGGGTGGTAAGCTGTAGATGATGAAATAATTGTAAGATTATAGATATCTGTCTGGGTGGGTGTCGGTTGGCCGACTTGAGCCGAGATTAGCTCGGGTTGCTGCTATTCAAATGTCAGTGAGGACAAGAAAGCACCGCATACGGGGTAGAACGGACAGACCCATAAATATACACGTGCACAATCGTGGGCGGCGATGGGATTGGAGATTGACTACAGAAGCTCCGTTATTCGCCAGTTATAGCAAGTCGAATTACTCTCGGAGATGATAACCAGATTGGAACTCTAGTCGACTCCATTTCTTTTCTAAACACCTTGCACCACAACGTTAATTCTCACCCTTATCGATGGCTGCTCAAGTAAAAGAGATTGAGACAAAACCCTTCGATGGCCAGAAACCTGGCACATCTGGGCTTAGAAAACGGTGCGCTTCAATGCTTTGTTGATACAGATCTACGTCATCCGACTCATGCCATTCGCTGGCGATCAGCGTCAAAGTCTTTCAGCAGAAGGTCTGATGCCAACCGACGGATCATTTGCCTGTTGCTGACAATGCATCCCAGCACTATACAGAAAACTTCATCCAAGCTATCTTGGATTCTATCGAGGCAAAGGGATCGACCCTTGTGATCGGAGGAGATGGTCGTTATTTCTCTCCAGAAGCCGTGCAAACTATCTTGAAGATCGCCTCTGCTAATGGCGTTGCTAAGCTCATCATCGGTGCAGACGGTATTCTATCAACACCAGCTGCCTCAAACATCATCAGGAAATACAAAGCTTATGGTGGCATCCTTTTGACCGCCAGTCACAACCCTGGTGGACCAAACAATGACTTTGGCATCAAGTACAACGTTTCAAACGGTGGCCCGGCACCGGAGAATGTCACGGACAAGATTTACGAGAGGACCAAGACGATTACGTCTTACAAAGTCATCGAGCTCCCTCCGGTGAGTCTCAGTAACATCACGATGATACGTGGTGTTGATTGCGTGTCTTTTACCATACTTTAGATCGATTTGTCCAAGATAGGTTCTTCTACATATGGGCCTACAAAAGTCGAAATCATCGATTCCGTAGCGGACTATTTGACGCTGCTCGAATCAATCTTCGATTTCCCTCTGATTCAGAACTTCCTTCTTTCTCACACCGAGGACTTTAAGGTGTTGTTTGATGGCTTACATGGCGTAACTGGACCTTATGCTCGTGCCATCCTGGTCAATGCTTTGGGTCTTCCCGTTTCCTCCATCCAAAACTGTGATCCGTCTCCGGACTTTGGGGGAGGACACCCTGATCCTAATTTGACATACGCTAAAAGTCTCGTTGATGCGGTCGAAGCAAACAATGTCGCGTTCGGAGCTGCCAGCGATGGCGATGGTGATAGGAACATGATTTACGGAAAGGGTGCATTCGTCACTCCCAGTGATTCAGTAGCAATCATCGCGGATTGGGCAGATTCAATTCCTTATTTCAAAAAGGGAGGAGTAAAGGGTCTAGCTAGGAGTATGCCTACGAGTGCTGCAATTGATCTGGTCGCAAAGAAAAAGGGTTTTGAATACTTTGAAGTCCCTACTGGTGCAGTAGCCTTCGTTCTCACCATTCATCGCCACAATTGACCTCTCTATGCCAGGCTGGAAGTTCTTTGGAAACTTGATGGATGCAGGAAGACTCTCAATTTGTGGTGAGGAATCTTTCGGGACCGGCTCTGATCATATCAGAGAAAAAGACGGCCTATGGGCTGTCGTAGGTAAGGTGTCTGTTCTCTGGAAGACGGGTCTTGTATACTAATCCCGAAGTAGCCTGGCTGAACATTCTCGCTGCCGCTAACAAAGAGTCTCCCAACAAGTTGATTGGCATCAACGATTTACTCCAAAAACATTATGCCATATACGGCCGTTCTTTCTTTTCACGATACGACTATGAGGAAGTCGAATCCGCCGGTGCGCAGAAACTGGTTGACACCCTCAACGAAGCTATCAAAACGAAATCACTGATCGGAACGAAACACACGTCTGCATCTACAAAGACGACCTTCACCGTTTCGGAAACGTATAACTTCGACTACACGGACCCCATTGATGGCAGTGTCAGCAAGAACCAGGGACAGGTCGTCACATTCGATGATGGAAGTCGAGTGGTTTTGAGGTTGAGTGGCACTGGAAGTCAAGGCGCTACGGTCAGAATGTATGTGGAGCGTTATGTTGCTGCTGATAAAGGGGCGAAGGAGCTGGCAAAGGACACGAAGGAAGGACTACAGGCTCTAATCGAGGTCGCATTGGAGATCAGCAAGTTGAAGGAGTTTTTGGGCAGAGATGAGCCTACTGTCATCACATGAGTGGTTCCAGATGTTCACTTAAATACATGAGGTTACCATAGAAGTTGCATATCTGTATTCTGTTCAAGACGAAAGAGTTATCTTTTCTGATTTTTTCTACGGACTTTTAGATCGAAAGAGAGACGATTCAAGTTGGCAACGAGACTCGGAAAACCTAATCCAGTTGCTATCGAGCGGCTGCTTTATATTCCACAAACCACTACTAGTGTCTTCTCGCCGTCAACTTTGCACTCCTCAGTGAACCTGGACGATCCACCACAAAGCCACTATAAACTCCTCCAAATATCCCCATCATCATCCCTGTCATCTGCAGACATCAAGGCAGCGTATCACAAGGCCCTCTTGACATTCCACCCAGACAAAGCTGTTCTTTCCAGCTTAAAACCAACCCATCATAATCGCCGATGCGAGTCACTCGACGAACCAGCACGAGAGGAACACAAGACGGACATAGATATTGCTCAGCTCAAAGAAGCCTATATCACCCTCTCTTCTCCTCATCTCCGAGCGGAGTACGATTTCAAATTAGCTGATGAACGATTCAACAATGGGAATGCGAGGGGACCAAGACCTGCTCAAATCATTTCCCTAGAAGAGTTTGATGATTGTTCGGATGGGTTTTGGTATCATGCGTGTCGGTGTGGTGGTGACTATGTCATTAGCGAAGCGGAGATGGAGAAGGGATGCCATTTAGTCGCGTGTAATAGTTGTTCAGAGGTCGTTTGGGTCGGATATGAGATTGTTGAAGGTCTGGAGAAGAATCAGAACGAGACTCCAACATGAACTCGTCAAAGTCTGGTGATACCGTGCCCAAATTTTTATATGTGGTTTCCGGAGCGTGAGCGGAGGTGGCCATTAGACTATCGTCGTGAACTACAGTAATGTACATGTCGATGCAATGCTCAATACCAGATCGTTGTCCTTAGCTTCTGCACTCGAACTTCTTTTCTGCAACCAGTCCAGTGAAAATCAGTCTCAAAGAAGGTTGGTGGCTTGATTCGCATTTTCGGGAAGACAGTCGGGATATTGAACGCTTTACGAATAGCCGGCATTTGAAATATAAAGCTTTGGGCTATCATGGACAAAGTGGCGGTGATGAGGTCAAAACATCACGCCCTGAAGAACGAATTTCATGTGCCCGAAGAGTAGAACCACGCAACGATGTACAGCAGGAAGGTTCGCCATGAATGGAATCGAAATAAGAGACACTACTTTGAGAATGTTGAGCAAGTAGAGTGTCTGGGAGGCGTGTGCAGACCAACTCATGCAGGGGAATCATGTTGGTGATGAAAGCATATCCTCCTGAGACCGCCTATTAGCCTCAAAACAAAAATATGAAAATGTCGTACGTACCCCACGCAGCAACCATGCAAAAGTAACATAATGCAGCAATCGTTCCGAAGAATGCACTTCCTGTTTTCAACGCCTTAATCCAACTAAAGAATGTGAACATCAAGAAGAAGATAGCAATTGCTTCATTGTCGTAGGATCCAGCGACAGAACGAGAGATGTAACCCGGAACTATTCCACGATGGGCAGGAGCGAAGCGGTGTTAGAGACCGTTGTCGGAGACAAATCAGAGGGATGTGAATAGGCCAACGCCATGGCCGGTTGTGTGTGTGGTTAACGTGCCAAGACCGTCTTGAACGAGGTTGAGCGGTGACGTCGAGCACTAGAAGTGGAAGGATGTGAGAAAGTCGTGGTTCAACGTTGAACCTGTTCTACGTGTCGACTTGTCGGCTTGACGCGCCTACTCAAATAAGTAAAACCACCCCAAGTTCTCATGAGAAACAGTCACTGCTTGTAAGTTGCTCCGTTAATAATATTCAATACCCAGCAGGAAAATATGCACTACTCCCAATAATAAACCCAGCATCGTAAATAACCTATTTACTACACAATGCCAGATCAAATGACATATAATTGAAAATCGTAGTAGAGGTCCGTCCTATTCATGTCTCAAAATACGAAAGAGAAAGTTGCTGCACCAACAGCAATAAGGGCAACAACACTTTGACGCGACGCTACTGCAGTCGCGTCGTTGGAATTGCTGGTAGAGCCATTTGCAGATGTGGATGGCGCAGGAGCCGAGTTACTACTTTTTACGGGGCTGGAACTCGAGATGGAGTTAGAGGTGCTCACTCCAGCAGGCGGCGAAGGTATCGAGGGGCTAGAAGCAGAAGAAATGGTTGAAAAGATAGAGCTCGGCGAAGGAAGCAAAGATGAAACTGAAGACAAAGTAGAACTGCCATCGGAACCAACGATAGAACCGATCCCCAGGAAATTTAATCACCATTTGGTTGTGTAGAATTAGTGGGTGGAGTTGTCGCACCAGACGCATCGGCAATTGTGAAAGGGGTCGTCCAATACGTGTTGTTGGAACTGGGCGACTTGAATTGGTAGAAATAAATGGCTGAATTTGGAGTGACCTGGCGTAAAATTGTTTTGATGTCTTTCTTTCAAACGAGAAATATCTTATTTACCTGTAGGCAAGGATATGAAAAAAAGTTGTCTGCTTCGTGGCGTCAACAGTCCCCACGGCTAGCGATCACGTCAAATCAGAAACTGAGAAGCTAAACAGAGTACGAAATGCATTACTAGCGAGGTGCACCATGTTCCAATTGTCTCCTGTCATGAGCTCGATAGACGGGATTTCCGTGATCAGATACCTGGAATACGTGAATATTGAAGGCGGTGACAAAGCAGGAGGGAGAGTGACTGACCCAGCACTGCAGGGCAAACATACGCGTCTTCTACTTCGAAGTTATCTGCAAAGCGCACAAAGGACCACCAGCAAAGGGCACATGCTGTAGCAACATCCTGCATCGTCAGTGGGTTCGAACGTACACAGAATATAAATTCTGAATTAGTCGATCCGAGTACTCGATTGCATAGTTTCGAACATTCAAGTTCGAATTCTGACTTGGATGTCATGAAGGCTAGTAAAAGCTTTTGAGCACAACTTTGCCTGCGGGTCTCACACGCATCTTTCTCTTGCACCTCTAGTGCATCCAGTGGGCCGCATTCAAGGGATCTGTGCAAGTATTCCAAGTCGGTGGATGTGGTAGTCATGTGGACAGAGATAACCGTGCGACACTGTGCTCACTTGAGGGCTCTACTGCCAAATTGACTGTGTGGAGACGATAACAATGCTGAACTTTCGGGCCTTCAGAAGAGGTGCGTCGCAACTGAAAGCTAACTGAGTAAGTCCAAACCCAGGTATCTACGCATTCTCATGGTCCTTCAAGTTACCGGACGGCGGACAACGCTATAGTGATCCGGACTTGATGTATTGCATCACCGTACTGGATGCGAAGAAGGAACTTACCTTGGTCCGCGCCGCGCCACGCCGGAGCGATGCAGGCTCCTTCAAGAAGGCGAGAACGGCGTGTCATGCCTTCCACAGAGTCTACAGGGAGTCTGTTAAGAGTTGAAGCTGATAGAACGTGCGTATGTCCACTACTATCACTGGTAACATCTCAGCGTTGTACAGTGCGGGAGATCACGGTTGGCCGCATGACGGCCACCAGCCGATTCACAATAACTTCGAGTTCGTCAAATATATTCACCACTGAACGCCTCATTGATGCCCATCAACACGCTGTTGATTCCTGTGTACGTATGCGCGTTGGTGTGTGGCTGAAGGGAACTCACTTCTCTTGCTCCTTCGACCTCCCTTCCATTCTCACTACTTGTGCCGCCTCCTGTCCAGCGTTTGAGTTGTCTTACAATGAAACGTCTCAAGAAATATCTCCGCTCTAAGAGGGACGGCCAGGATCCAGCAAATTCCATCGATTCTACTGCTCCCGCCCAACAAGGCTCAAACCCGTCTCACCTTTCTAGGCCTGACCAACCATCCCCGTTATTTGAGACGAGCCTTCCTCGTTCCGAATTTTTCACAGGAGCCAGGAATGTGGATGCTAGCCGTGGAATTTTCAATAACGTTGCAGGGAATCAGTACAACTTGAACATGCAGGTGTGTTATAAGCATTGGTGAATTAGGATGATAACTAAATCTCATTTCAGGATAATGGTACTGTCATTACAACTGGTTCTCAGGCTGTATGGATCTAATTCTATTTGAAAGCAGAAATTTCGCTTCTCGACAAGCTAGTGCATGTCACGTCTGCGGGATATCAGTCTGTCCACCATAAAACATGTCTTACAGGCACCCGAAAAGAAGAACTACAGCAGATCAAAAAGTGGGAGGCTGACTACGAGGATAAACGTGTCTATTGGCTGAACGGGACCGCAGGATGCGGCAAATCGACACTTGCCAAAACATTCGCCGAACGTTTATCCGCAGAGGGACGACTCGGAGCCAGTTTCTTCTGCTCTCGTGACTTTGCCAACAGACGGGACATCGGCCTCATATTTCCGACCTTGGCATATCAGCTTGCATTCCAGTACCCAGAGTTCAAGACTGCCCTCATTCCAATCATCAGCTCAAACCCCGATGTGGGATACGCGTTACCAGCTGTTCAGCTTGAACAACTCCTCGTACGACCATTGAAGTCGACGGGGTTATCTACCACGATCATAATAGATGCTCTGGACGAATGTGAGGATACAGAACCCGCTTCTGCCATCCTTTCACTTTTGGGTCAACACATCGATGCGATTCCCCATGTCAAATTCTTCATTACTGGCAGACCTGAACCACCTATTCGAGCAGGATTCCGAGTTCCACTTTTACGAAAGCACACAGAAGTATTTCTGCTACACGAGGTCGACCAAGCATCTGTTGATCAAGACATCAGACTATATCTCGAGACTCGTCTATCAGAAATTGCCGCCGAGAGGAGTGACTGGGATTTAACCACGCCATGGCCTACGGATAAGGAGATCACGATTACAATCAAGAGATGTTCTGGCCTTTTCATTGTGGCGTCCGTCATTGTCAAATTTGTTGCAGATCCCAATCGCAAACCTCAAGACCGGCTGAAAATCATCATCTCTGACCCCGATAACACTTCGTACGAAGGAAAGTCAGGAGTGGATGCGATGTACCATCAGATACTCGTCCAGAGCTTCAAAGATGTCGATGGTGATGGTGCGGAACTTTATGAGCAGTTGCGACTCGTGGTTGGCTCGATTGTATTGGCACTGAACCCTTTATCGCGTTCGGACCTTGCGACGATACTGGATATTTCACTAGGAAGTGTACGGACTACAATCCGTTCGCTTCATTCTGTGCTTATGGTTCCCAATTTGGCTTCCGATCCCATGCAGATCTGTCATAAATCGTTTGCCGATTTCATCACTGAACCCAGTCGATGCGAGGACAAGAGGTTCTATATTGAAGCTCCTGTTTACCATTTGGAGCTTGCGACATCATGTCTAAAGTTGATGAAGAAGAAGCTGAAGAAGAATATATGCGAGCTACCTTCCTACGCTATGAACAAGGACGTTCAGGATCTTGTCGAACGTCGAGAGAAATATATTGGAGGAGGAATGGAGTATGCATGCAAGTCATGGGCCAAACATCTTCGCTCTTCTTCCCGTGGTGGCGACAACGTCGAACATGTCGTCAAGTTGTTGGGATATTTCTTCGAGCACAATCTACTATCATGGCTTGAAGTTTTGAGCATCGTCGAGGATGTTGGTTGTGCGATTTACTTGCTTCATGACGTGAAAGGATGGTTGATTGACGTGAGTCTGTAGGTGTAGTTGTTCAACTTGAGGATATTGAGCATCCATTTGCAGGCTGGCTTGCGGGACAGACATCTATTCGCTATTGTGAATGATAGCGAGAGATTTGTTCTGCGGTTCTTTGATGTCATAGAAGCGTCGGTGCCTCATATATACGACACTGCTTTACTTTGGTCACCTGCGTCCTCTCTTGTTCGAGGATTATATCGAGTTCAAATCCCACAGGAGGTGAAGTTATTTAATGCAGTCGAAGAGTCGTGGGACGCTTGTACCAGAGAAGTACAGGTAGCATCTGAACAAGTGGACGCTATAATGTTTTCACACAAAGATGATTTGATTGCTGTTGCTACAGATACAGGTGTGGAGATCATTGAAGTGATGACAGGAAAAGGTCGAGGCACATTCGAGTCTCGTACTAAGAATTCTGTTCCTCAGTCTCTTGCGTTCTCCCCAGACAACACCGTCCTTGTGGTTGGATATACAGGAGGCTCACTAGATGTTTGGGATTTGCAGACTGGCGGCCTTGTCAAATCTTTCCAAGCCAAAGGACACACATATGGTGCCACCTCTGTCGTATTCTCCCCATGTGGAAGCCTGATTGCATCTTCAAATGGCCATACTATTCGAATTTGGAATGCACTGTCATACGATTGCCAATGCATTTTGGAGGGCCACTCGGACAATGTGAGGACTGTTTGCTGGACCGGTACAGGAAGTGAAAGAGTGATTTCTGGGTCTGTAGACGGGACGGTCAAGGTGTGGGACGTTTGTAGAGTGAAATGTCTGAAGACGTTCTCTGGACATGACGAAGTGTGCTCGGTCATGTCTTCTGATGATTCCTCGCTGATTGCTGTATCCGGCTATGGGAGATATGGTTACAGATGG
>QLOR01000682.1:0-24299 GCA_003313825.1 Sarcodon aspratus
AACCTAAGTCAAGACTTCATTCTCGCAAATCAAAACAACGTCACGCTCGCGACCAACTTGACTTTAAACAAGCTCGGAACAAGTTTAGAGGAATATGGGAAAACTTTGTCGGACTACGGATTACCACAACCGACGACAATTACACATGAACTCATTCACGAGATCAACCGATGGTATTCTCAATCACAAGCTCTCCTCCAAAGATCAATATCAGCTGCGGCGTCATTCAATGCAGAACAAGCTGCCATTTCAAACGAGATCATACACGCGATGACAAACGACTTACCACTCACGCTATTCATTGACGGAAAAGCAGGACGAGGTAAGACGTTCTTGGTCAACACCCTTTGTGACTGGGTAAGAGGTCAAGGACACGTGTTAGGAATCCAAGGAACTAGATGAAGATATAATGTTCCTCAGGAATATTATATCTTATGGCCAGGTTATGAGAGTGGAGAGAGAAACCAATTCGAAGTTAAGGGGAAACTATCGAATACATGAGTTCTTATATACTGTTTGAGAACTGCTGACTCATTGACTATGTCATGTGAGAAAGCTTAGTAAAATAGAAGGTCATAGAATCCGATAGAAACGGAGAGAAGCAGACTGTGAGAGAATCCGTAATAGAGATATCCCTACTTTCGGCATGTCGGCCGGCTTCTCGGTAACTCGGCAAGATAAGATAAGATAAGGTAAAAAGAAAGAAAGAAAAGGAGAAAAGAGATTTCTAACAACACGTGGTTCTACCAACTGCAACGTCAGCTTTCGCAGCACAATTGTACGAAGGAGGAAGAACAACACACTCTACATTCAAAGTGAGCTTACCAACAACGTTCCGTCACACAGCAATCATGACAATTACACACAGGTGCCGGTAAATGAGAACGACGAAATGTTATCATCCCATATCAAAGAAAACGACGGAAGAGCAGAACTGATCCGAGCAGCGAAACTTATCATTTGGGATGAAGCACCGATGGCAAAACGAGCAGTACTCGCATGCGTCGAAGAAATTTGTCGAAAAGTCATGAACAACGACCTACCGTTCGGAGGGAAAGTCGTCATTCTGTTGGGAGACTTCCGACAAACCTGTCCAGTCATTCAACGGAGCACTAGAGCGCAAGTAATAGCTGCGTCTATTCGATGTTCCCCACTGTGGCCTTCATTCCAAATCCGTCATCTAACTACACCCATCCGTAACGCAACCGACCCTGAATT
This sequence comes from Sarcodon aspratus, assembly GCA_003313825.1. NCBI lineage: Eukaryota > Fungi > Basidiomycota > Agaricomycetes > Thelephorales > Thelephoraceae > Sarcodon > Sarcodon aspratus. Next base: position 1,219 of record QLOR01000682.1, read on the forward strand.
CGCCGAATTTATAGATGACATTGGAGACGGACGACTGTCAGAAGTACAATTCCCAATCATCGAAACTGTCCATTCAAAGGACGACATCATACATTTCGTCTTCCCAGATGACATCCTCGACAATCAAACTCAATGTGTCCAACACGCCATCCTCACTCCAACGAACGCGCAAGCAGACAACTACAACGACACCATCCTTGCCCGCTTAAACGGACAACACAAAACGTACTTTGCCGCAGATCGCTTAGAAGAACGAGAAGACGCCGTACAATCAATTGAAACTGAAAACGACGAAAGACTGCCCACACCTGACGCTCTATTAGACTACGTCGCACGACGTCGTCCGAAAGGCATGCCTCACCATCGTCTAAACATCAAAATCGGCGGCATCTACAGGTTACTACGAAACTTCTCCATCGATCGCGGCTTAGTGAAAAACGTTCGAGTAATAATAACGGGCCTTGGTGACCGACTGATCACAGTTCGACTCCTAAAGTCAACTACCAATGGAGTCGTTCGTGATGACGAAGAATTCCTCATCCCTAGAATCAACTTCAAAGACACACTAACATCAGGACATACCCTACTTCGTCGACAATTTCCACTCGCCCCGGCATATGCGACAACATTTCACAGTTGTCAAGGACTCACCCTACAAAAAGTCGCCATAGACATCACAACCCCAGCATTCACACATGGACAATTATACACTGCTTTATCCCGAGTTCGACGACGACAAGACTTATGTATTTTCCTAACAGACACGTCGACGCCAAACGTAACTTATACAGAACTGCTCCTGTAATTGTACGTTAACTTCACACTTTCAAAACTTGCCAAATGTACGTTATATGAATTCCATCCTAAGTTACTATACATGAGGAAGCGAAGCGACGAGATCTCTTGTTACTTCTTATAATGGCTTGTTCAAGAAGTTCTCCGACCGTCCTTATGTCTTACTTAGGATTTCCCTGGAGCAATCTGAACGAGCAGCTTTTTTACTGGTCTCTTCAAGCGTTCATGTGTCTACCGCTTAGGGTGACGACTCGCGTGGTTAATCAAACAACGGGGACCTATGTATTTGATATACTGCCCATGCTTTACTTGGCTGAGACCAAGTCATAGACTTTATTGACAGTAAGCCTCTCCATAAGTTCGTTGTGTTACCTTAGAAAGCAAAGGCAGCGGTTAACATACAACGTTGCGAACATTGCGGAGACTAGCGTTAGCAAACTCAGTTTGCGGGGGTGTGGGAGCTCTCTGAGATAATTTTCGCAGCTAGTTCGTTTCACGTCACAAAATGTCTGACAACTGCGCTCGTGGATTCAACGACTCTGAACGCCCAAAGAAGGGGGTTAGAATGCGGCAAACCCTGAATTTGCCGACCACGAGAAAAATCGAGGTTGTGATTTCTTTCAGTTGGAAAATTTGCTATTACAGGCGGATATATATCTTATCGCGTCCGTAAGCAAACCAGAGCCAAAGGTTATCCCATACGACAGCTATGGACTTGGAGAGAATGAGAACCAGAACAATGTAGAACAACGCAGTCTTTGCACGATAGATTTCATGACGCTCCTTGGCAGAATGCGAGTCTCTCTCGATATAAGCAGTCTCGATTCTGGATGCGATTGGTTAGCCTGAGAATGCTCATCTACATAGTTTTATTACGTCTAGATTCCTCCGTACCTTATGTTCCTGTTCCTGGATCAATCGATTACCTTCCATGACTGTTATGACCTACACTAGTCCCTCTATGTACATGTTGAAGTTGCCGCTGTAGTAAACGTCAGGCGTGCCAATGGTCTTGAAATACAGCGCTTGTGTGGTGCTCCTAGATCTCCCGCTCTAGTACTTGGCATCATCATCATCAGCGACTCGCTTGTGCGATTGTTGGGAACAGGCAGGTGATTATTAGATTGTAACGTTGATTTGGTAAACGTAGATCTCGTATTACTTTTTATGGCCTGTTCGAGTTCTCCGTCCTCAAGTCCTAGGATTTCCCAGGAGCAATCTGAACGAACAGCTTTTTTTGCTGGTCTCTTCGAGCTTTCATGTCGACTTCTCTGGGTCACGACTCGCATGCAGAACACGATGAATCAAAGAACGAAGACCTTCAGGACCATGAGCCTGCCGTTTTGTCCAAGGAACCAGAAGGCACAAATCATGCTAGAAAGAAGAACCCCCGTCTTCCTTGGACCAAGCTCGCACTTCCATCCAGTTTGCAATGGATACCACAGAACTTCACTTGGTCCAAAATGAAGCCTGTAATCCGCTGTTCACTCGTTGTGTGGATATCTCTCCTATTCGTGATTATCCCCCAAACGGCGAGGATGCTGGGTCTCGTCAGTTCTTTGTTTTTCTGCATATGAAGCGAACTAAATCCACTACAGGCTGATTTTCTCATAGTGATTGGCAAGTCTGAGAGCCCTTTATAACCCTGATTCCTTCCTTATTTAATGTCCAGCCGTTTTCATCTCTCCGCCAAACGGTCCCTTTATCTTCGTATTGGAACGCTCGCTATACGATCTGCTATTTGTGACTGTAGCATGGGCGTACGTCTCCTCTTCCCCTTGTTCTTATCAACTGCCGATGTATTCACGCATGGTATAATCAGATGGTCTTGCTTAGGCATTAAGCTCGCCAGTCTGGCCCGTATACACACAGATCCAAATGCAGATCCTAGGGCCGTCTACGCTGGTCGATTTCTTGAGACTGGAGTATGTATTTCTACATCATTCAATGAAGCCGCCTCACGAATTCTATTCAGCCTACAGTCATCATGTCCGTGTTTCTTTTCATCGGTATTGTCATTCTCCTCTATATTAGAGGAAGGGCGGGGCCCGGACCCTTCACTTTCGCGATTATATTTGGCTGTATAGTTTTTGGTAAGCAGCTTGTTCGTATATTAACTTTTATTCTACTGAACTATTGCAGATGTAACTTTTACAATCGCCCCGCTGACTCCTTACCCGTACTACAGAGTATGTTCCGTCTCAAATCTTTATCACTACCTTCCACTTGACACATGTTGCAGATTGGTCAAGCCGTTGTTGTTCCTATAGCCATCAGCTCTGGGCTTTCCATATTGTCCTCTGCCATTGTGTTCCCTTCCACCATCTCGTCCTTGTTCATCGAAAGGTCCCGTAATATCCTCCTTCCGTTGATTTCTGTGTTGTCGGAACACCGCACGCTTCTGAAGACTTCCACAAATGACACAGAATTCTCGGCAGTGAAAATTAACTCTTTGGTCTCCTCCGCTGAGGCTGCTCTTGTTCCAGTTGCCATGACACTCCATTTGCTGAAGCGGGATATTGTGTGGAGCCACGTGAGCCCTGCCGAGTTCACCAAGCTTCATGAATGGGCCAGAAAGCTTGTAGTCCGAGCTGATGGAATGTCCGTTTATTTTGCCCTGATCGACCCTACTCGAGAGAAGTATCCCCTTACACCAGCACCTTCATACCCTGCTACTCCCGTAGCGACGACACCCCATCCTTCCCGACCGCCTTCACCTGATAGGCCCGATTCTGAAGATAAAGCTGATTTAGATCCAGGTCATGCATCGCAAAGCTTTGCCCCCGTATCGGCTGATGTAGAATACGAGCAAGCTGAAACGGATCCAGACAGTCCACATGGCTCTGTCAGGTTCGCGCGCAGGAGACCCGTCTCCCACATCGGTCATCCCAACTCTAAGACCCACCATCCCCACGAGCACAGCGTACACAACCATCGTCACCATCGTCACCATCACAGACATCATCTATCGCACGGTTCACTGCTTCATCTTGCTTTGAGTTCCCCCACTGCTCCTCAACCCGCTGTGGGAGTCTTTGAATCGCATCGCTATGCCGATTATGAGACCAGACATAGAGCTCAAGCTGCTCCCCAAGATTATACAGAAAGGTTTCATGCCTTGTTAGGAGACAGCTGCGATGAACTGCTGGATATATGTAAGGAGGGACTGAATACAGTCAGTCTCTGGTTTGGTGTTGTTCTCGGTCGGCAAAGGTTCGATTTTTGGCGGAACAAATGCGAGAGAGAAAAGTTTCAACGCGAAAAAATCGATGCGGGTGAGAAGGTGAAACAGAAATTAGATGAAACATTAGAGAGGTTCAAGAAAGAGAAAAGGTGCGCCACTACTAAAATATTTTCATTATTCTTATGGTGTGAATCTGTTCGTGTCTTCTAGGCATCTTGTCATCGACCCATATCGTTTTGGGCTTGACCAAAGTTATGCGGGTTCATATGTAGGAGACGACCTACCTCCTCATCGACACTTGTTCCATTGCTACATGTATCAATTCCATCTGATGGAGTTTAGTATCCAATTATCGCAGCTTGTGAGTGATTTTCACTCAATGACTATCATTTTTTTCCGATATCATGTACAGTTGGGCGAAATAATCCGACTTGAGAGACAAAGTGCAAAAAGCCGATTATGGATACCTGTTATACCGCTTCGAAAATTGTTCTCATGGAGTTCTTGGGCGGTCACAGATAGCATGGAGAAAGATGATGATGAGGACCCTGGTCTGTGGAATGTCTATCAAGGGTTACAATTAACATGATTGACCCCTGATATAGATGTTATCCCAGGCATGGAACCTGAATGGATGACAGATCTTGGTGCTGTCAGCAAGCGAGATCCAGATGCGCTGCCTCCGCGCACAACCTTCGAGTTGGTCATGAATGTGTTATTTAGGGCGTGTGCTGGGATTTTTCAGGGAAACTTTCTCTTTGCTTTGAAAGCGGGAGTCATGACCGGTTGAGTGTGGTATCTGATATTATGCAAGGTCGTTGCTAATTGATTGTTAATGCAGTTATATTGATCCTTCCATCTGTTTTGAAATCTTCAGCTCAATATGCATTCGGTGAGTTTGTTTTATTTTGAATTGAGTCTCATTATCGAACTATATTTGAAACAGAGAACAAATTTGTTTGGGGCGTGTAAGTACTACATGCTTCATTGCGATATGCCATACCGATAATATTTTGTTAGCATTATGGCACAGCTAACATTGGTCAGGTTTCGGGTAATTATATTCTGATTCATGGAAGTTCTGCGACGTACTGAATTTGGTTCAGGGAGACACCACGTTTGGGTTGGTGAGCCGAACTATCAGCACTTTCTTCGGGTGTTTTATTGGTGCTGTGCTATGGTGATCAAATTTTCTAACTCTAGCTAGATAAGCAGCTGATATCATAATAAAGGTATATGTCCACCGGTAGTGGTCACGGAAATTCATACGGTCTTGCCGTAGTTTGCGCCGTTTTCTTTCCATTCCTCATCTTTGGCAGACTGTACTGGCCCGGGCCTCCAGTTACGAATATCATATTTTGCGTCACTGCAGCTTTGGTATGTTTCTACAATCACCGCATCCTTCGTACGCTCAACTCCCGAGCTAGGTCGTTGGTTACGGTTGGTTAAATACGCACCCTGTCACAGGCGTTTCATCGTTTCCACATTGGGGTTTGAATCTTGCTATTGTAGGGCCAACTTCGATTCCTGAGTTTTACTACTGCTCATTATTCTTCCCAGAGACGATTTGTTTTAGTTACAGCGGGAGTTGCGGCAGCATTGTAAGTCATCGTTTATCTACAAATTTTGGTACCATACGTATTCTGCAACAGCATTTTCTCGCTCCTTCCTCCCTCGACGACACTCCGCCGCTACCAAAGGATTTCCCTAGCTACTACGTCAGGGGAGATGGGGGCAATTTATTGCTCGATCGTTTCTTTTGCCAACACACGAAAACATAATAACGATGAAGTACACGAGATCGTCCAGAGTTTGATCGCGATTCGGTCAAAGCTCAAAAGATCTCTTGTTCTCAGAGCCAATATTGTATATGAGGTCGGTGTACCGAGTCTGTATCGGGCTTCTTGCTTTTACTGACCCTCCTGCAGTTCTCGCTGAGAGGACCGTGGCCTGCACAGAGGTAAATGATATTTAGACAAAGGCCTCGATATATATCTAACATGTCATTGCAGGTATCAGAAAGTTTTGGAGGTTCAAATGTATGCATGGTTTATTTCTGGATGTCAAGTTACCTGAACTAGCTTTGAAAGGCAAATTGCGCGTTTGTTAACCCATCTAATGGTCGTAGTTGTGAAGTTGGAGCCCGTTTGGTCTCAGGCGTTTTTACGAAGGAGCAGATTCTTAGATGCCGATTTCCAAGGAGAAGTCTTGGCAGTTATCAGTGAGTATTTCTAATACTAATTCTCCGAGATCCGACACTTAACGAAGACTAGGTTTAATATCTACGGCGCTTCGCACTGGTAACCCTTTGCCTCAGATCACGCCGTGTCCGTTATTGGAACGATTTTCGAAGTACAATCACGGCTTGAACATCGTTCGTCAAGAGGCAGATGGGCCTTATGGATTGCCTAAAACGATGACTACGGACACACTAGAGAATGAGCAGTATTTGTATGCTTGATTTTTGTTTGTTCTCTCCCGGACCTTTTTGATTTATCGAATTCAGGTACTTCTGCGTTGGCGTGACCACTGCGAACGGAATCATCCACCGGTTAGATAGGCTGATGGTGGCAACGAAGGAGCTTGTAGGGGAACAATATCATATCCGTGGCATTGGTTTACGCAAACGTGGAGGTGAAGATGCTGGTAGTCAGACTATCCAACTTGAAGGATCTAGCGATGTGCGGCCTATGAAGGATGCGTGAATCTTGTTTGAATGTTCAATGTATTGTATGGACCATAGTCATCTGTTTATTATTGCTATTGGCCTGTGACCTCCTAGATCTCCAAACATATTTGCACTTGCAGAAACTTTGCGAAGTGGTTGTGTGTCTTCCGAGTTCATGTGTAGTGAAGATTTTACCGCGGCCCGCACCCATGACCACCCGTTGGTCACGTGGCTCAGCGTCAAAGAGTACTTTCCCATTGAACTTGTTCAAGTCCTGACAGGACTGGCCGACTCGTGTGTTACATGTAGGTTTCATGGAATTGATTGTTTCTGTATTGGAGCACTGATTTGACTAGATACAACAGGACAACGAAGGACGTGAATGATAGTCGAATGGCCCTTAAAGATGACACGAATAACGACGAGGGATCTATACATGCCCTACTATCTTCATTCATGATCATTATCTTCTCCGAAATTGGAGACAAGACATTCCTCATCGCTGCAATTCTAGCCATGCGACACCCGAGGCTCGTCGTCTTTGGCGGCGCATTTGGCTCCCTGATGATCATGTCCCTGCTGTCCGCCCAACTAGGTCATCTGGTTCCGACCCTTCTGCCTAGGAAGGCAACCGAATTAGCGGCTGCTATTTTGTTTTTCGTATTCGGAGCAAAGATGCTGAAAGAAGCGAGTGAGATGAAAGCGGGTAATGAGAAAATACAGGAGGAAATGAAGGAGGCGGAGGAAGAGATCGAAGGTGACGACGCGAAGCTTGACACTGGGGTGGAAGTTATCCCTCTCGAAGCGATTGAAGAGGGCGGGAGACCGAACGGCGGCGGCGGGCGTCGTGCTTCGAAATCCAACTCGTCATATTCTGCTGCTGCACGTTTGCTCGAGGGGCTGCGGAACTTTTTCAGCTTCTTCCTTGGGCCTGTTTTCGTGCAGGCTTTTGTGTTGACGTTCCTTGGTGAGTGGGGAGATCGGAGTCAGATATCTACTATTGCATTGGGTGCTGCACATGTGAGTCATATATCCTAGTCTGAGCTGTTTTCCCATCTCATCTTTCACGAAGAGCGTATATCTCGTCACGATTGGGACAATCGTCGGTCATGGCTTGTGCACCGCATTGGCTGTGCTTGGAGGACGGTATATTTCCACTAAAATCTCAGTCAAACACAGTGCGTGTGATTTTCAGATTCTTTTTTGTCTATTTATTAATGTGTAACTTTGGGGATGGATTTGTAGTTACGCTGGCGGGGTCCACGCTGTTCCTGTTATTTGGCATCATTTATGTGTACGAATTCATTACAGGCGACTCGTCGTCTCTCGCCGTCTAGAAATACCCCATCGTCTTTTTGACAAACTGGATTGTACAACCCGCATAAATTAATCGTTGGACACGCGTATCCTATTAATACATTTCGCAGCGATGCCTACAACAGAATGGGGAATCCTGGGTTAATTTTACTCCTTTATTATTCAATATGGAGTGCCGACTCCTCCGCCGTCGGCAGAAAGTTAACTGGCTTTGTCACTTACAAATCTTTCAGTTTACGTTCGGGTAGTCCAGCTTCCGTAGTATAATCAGGGCAATGTGTGCATAAGCCTTTTTCCAGTCAATAGAACACAACTTGTGACTGGCCTGATGGGAACGAGTACACGCTTTGAGATGACCTTTGCCCGTATAAGTATCAGAGGTCTTGCTGAACCGATAGTTCGTTGAGAACCGGGCCTGGAGCCCGTAGGTATTGAAGACATTTTCGAAACCCTCAAGGATGTACATACTTCCCACGCATGTCGAATGTACGGCCAATGGTTGAAGTAAGGCGTTGACAGATAACCCTGCGAGTGTTCCGAAGCCTCTACCGCAGCTTTGTGTCATATTATCCAGCCTTCCATAGTGAATTCGATGGGAAGATCTGCCAAGGCCTTGACAATATCGTATATCTTTGTTGACATCGCAACCATCTCTAGCGTCGTCCGAGGATAACGTGTGAGAACTAGAAACAAGTTGCGAAGCATTGAAGGATAGAATAAGGAGGCCAAGACATGTTGCACAGAAAATGGGAATGAAAGTTATTATAAGCTTCGTATGGAGGTGGCGAAACTTTATAATCGAACTCGTGCAATTGAACATCCGGATGCTTGAGAAAGTGAGATCCGGCGTGATGCGGAGCCGGGAGAACCAGTCGAGGATGTGGTGACCTGATCCGCATCAAATGAAATCAAAGAAAAAGCCAGGCCTCACTCCGTCACGAACTACGAGAATAAGCTCTTGCGCTTGCCGATTCCTTATTCACAATGTCAGGAAGCACAATTCCTCTCGCCGGGGTAGAAGCCCTTACATTCGACGTCTTTGGAACTGTTGTCGATTGGCTAGTAGGTTCTATTTCGAGAGAGCTCGAGTCTTATGCCAAAGCTAAAGGCCACACACAGCCTGTAGATTGGGTCGCTTTTACTAAGGAATGGAGAAGGATACAAATATCATACGTGAGTTATGTGCTTGGATACCTCACTTGAATACATTTTCTGATCGCTGTGGACTCAGACTAAGGATCTCTGATGGTGGTGAAGGTCCTCTCCTTATAGATGAACTGCATAGACAGGTACGTCATATCATTCAAGTTTTGCAAAAGCCGGCAGCTTCATTGATATTGTATGTAGATCCTTGACGACATGCTTGCGTCGTCTCACTCACTTATCTACTGTGCTTCCTGAAGAAGAACGAAAGGAGCTTACAGACTTTTGGCACAGACTTGATGGTTTATATGGGATTCTTTATTTGAAGGATTATGTTATGACCACGCTTAATTGAATAGGATGGCCTGATAGCTCACCGGGGTTCACCAATTGAAGAAATATTTCATCGTTGCAACGTTACAAATGGGAATGTTCGCTTATTGGTTGACGTCGTACAGCCTTTTGCAATGTTTTGAGACTAATAAAAATTTCTTTCAATACAGGCCAAAAATGCACCGTGGGAAATGTTTTTTCTGGACAGCTTTTAGGCAGTTATAAACCGTTCGTTAAATATGTTTTATTTTGCAGAAACCTCAAGATGTATTTGGGAGCTGCAGAGCACCTGTCAATCCCCCCGAACAAGGTAGCGATGGTCGCTGCTCACGTAGAGGACCTTCGTGCAGCTGCTCGCTATGGACTTGAAACAATATACCTTCAAAGGATCTTCCAATGGGACCTCGAGGGCAAAGCGATCGAAGAAGACCAGAGCCGCATGCACGAGGAGTTTGACGTGGTTGTCGATTCGCTCTTGGAGTTGATCCAAATTGTGGAAGGAACGAAGCGAGACGTAGTAAGTAATCAAACACAAAGTGGGTAGCCTTAATTATGAAGATTCTTGCAATGTGAATGCAATTTTTATTGGTATACATGCTGCAGGCTCTTTTCGCTGAATTGTAAACCGCATTCGTTCAGAAGAAAATCTTCAATTATTTTGTACTTCTTCTGTCTTGTACATGGTGCTCGATGTACTAGGTAGTTATTAGAGAGATAAATCTATCTCCCGTGGGTTTGAGACGTTCAATAAGACAGTCATTCTCAGTCCTTCTGACTTTCAAGTTGTGCTTGACAAGAAAAGAGTGCGTTAATTACATGCTAGCGAGCATATGGCTACGATTGATTTTCGACGAGCATGGAAAAAGCCATATGCTTGTAGAATGAGCAATCGTGTGAATTTTATATGCAGCTTCCCGGCCCGGAGGCCCGGGAATACCGTCGTTCCTGTGTACACTTCCAATATTAGTATATCCGCATTGGCGCACAACGGCCCTCCCGAGTCTGCCGGCAGTTCTTACTTTGGCACAACCTTTCGGCAAAACATTGGCGGCATTCTGCCAACAGCACTATCTTTGCGCTGACCAATCTCAGTAACAGCAGAAACTTGTGACTCACATATAATTGCAACAGCTCACGCAACTTTGCACACAAATCGCAGCACATACAACCAGTTTTCTGACTTTTGCTTCTACCAAAGGATCAGACACTTGGAACACTTCGCAATGTCGGGAAGCACCAATCCTCTTGCGGGTGTAGAAGTTCTTGCATTCGACATCTTTGGAACTGTCGTAGATTGGCTCGGTTCTATTTCGAGAGACCTCGAGCTCTGTGCCAAAGCGAAAGGCTTCACACAGACTGTGGATTGGGTCGCCTTCACAAAGGAATGGAGAAGAGGATACAAATTTCATACGTGAGCTACATGCTTGTAATTCGTCTCCTGATTGAGCTGGAAATACTTGACCCAGACGAAGGATCTCCGGTGGTGGTGAAGGCCCTCACCTTATTGATGAGTTACACAGACAGGTATATCGTCTGAGCTTTGTAAAACTCATCACTTCATTGACATTGAAACAGATCCTTGATGAAATGCTGGCATCGTCTCAATGGTCTCATTTATCCACTGTGTTTCCTGAGGAGGAACGAAAGGAACTTACAGATCTTTGGCACAGACTGGACGGTACGTCAGTTGTTTTTATTTGCCTGGATTATTTTGCGACCAGTTATGTCCAAATTCTTTGTTCCGTCGAACAGGATGGCCGGACAGCTCACAGGGTCTCTATGGCTTGAAGAAACAGTTCATAATCGCCACTCTATCCAATGGAAATGTGCGCTTATTGGTCGACATGGTACAGTATTCCTTCCTTTCAATCGTGTATCCGCTCGGTTTGTAGACTAATCGCGCGTCTGTTTTAACTCAGGCAAAAAATGCAAATTTACCATGGGACGTCGTATTTTCTGGACAACTTTTAGGCACATATAAACCGTTCGTCATGCTGTGCAAACTAGTCATTGTTTTCTGAATATACAGGTCCGTGTACCTTTTATACAGAAACCCCAAGATGTATTTGGGAGTTGTGGAGCACTTGTCAGTTCCTGCGAACAAAGTGGCCTTGGTCGCAGCTCACGTAGACGATCTTCGTGCAGCTGCCCGCCATGGATTCAAAACAATATATGTTCGAAGGCCTTTCGAATGGGATCTCAATGGGGAGGTGATCGAAGAGGATGAGAGCCGTGTACACGAGGAATTTGATGTGGTTGTCAATTCGTTCTTGGAGTTGGTCCATGTTGCAGAGGGAAAGTAGTGAGAAGAACAATTTCAAGAGAATGGCGAAGTTTGGCACGAGACTTTATAATTGTTATTGTTGTAAAGATTATCGCGACAGCTTTATGTACTACTTCAAGTTATCGGTAAACGTGATGGTGCAGGATCACCAGAATGTCCCTTCACTCGATCATATACAGTTATGATCATCTTTCGACAAGGGTTCGTAGTTTATAAAACGCATGCGTTTGGTCATCGTACGAAAGAAATTTTCAGCAACACGCACAAGAAGCCATAGGGGGAAATAGATGCGTTCATTTCTATTGGCGAAGTTTCATTCCATTCCAAAAATGACTCAGTGACCCGCCATGACAGGACCTCCGATCTCCGGGGCTCGGGAACTCGCCTGTTCGCGACGGCCACCTGGACTACCAAACAATACCTGGGTTAGCACTAAATGTTAAATCAGAATCCTCTTATAAAACGAAAGTAGTACTACCTTTGGATGTCTGTCAAGCACTGAATCAAGATGACACTCCAGGCTGGATTAGACACCCGGGCCGGCATCACGAGCAACATGTGAGAAGTCTTACCGGGTTGCTTTGGGAATTTGGGTCTTGCGGAGCAATGGTGGAGCAAAATGAAATTAACACTGGTACAACTGTTTTGGCCTCTCAGGGTTTGATTCCTCGACCGCGCTAGCTTGACTTTTGATATGAAGTGCCGGTAGGCAGCATGATTTCATTCTCTCTGGCGTGGGTACTGCTTGCTTCGAGGGCTTTTTTTTGGAGGAGTTCCTAAGGTAGAAGTTTGATTAGCCAATGTACTGGCGTTTTGTACAGGCGCGCAAAATTTTCGAGGCACATTGTCAAGTGACGCGTTTCATGAGATCATCTAAATACCACAGTCGTATCTTCCCTGCAGCTGAAATCAGCTCCAGCTTTCGTCATAATGCTCGCAGATGATGTCACTGCGATGTTTGAATTCAAGAATGAGAAACAGACCTACCATTCTCATGATAGGTTATCTGCGCCATGTGCCGCCCATGACCCAGTCAGGACCAGTATAACATCAAACTGTGTGTACAATCATACATTCTATGCACACAATTGCTTCGGACTGTATCAGATCTAGGCACTTTATTTCTCCCAATGGCCCTCTGTCCGAACATCGTACGGTCACTAGCGATTAATTTTTGCCGAGACAAGTAATCCTAAAAAGTAAGATGAGCAATCGTGAGAGATTTCCGTGATGTTGACTAACAACCTGAAAGCCGGTCGTCAAAAGGTTACAAATCACGCTTTGTATGATGTGGGGCACTGGTGGGTAAGGAGGCGCGGGGCCGTCGCTTTATCTGCCTGCCAATTTTCATCCAGCTCCATTAAACATCAGCAACTTCCCATCTATCGTGTTATGGAACTCACTTGCTCTCAAGACAAGTGTCGAGACACTCCCCTTGCTAGCAAGCTTAGTCCATACTCTGGCTTTAAGGTCCGCACGTCAAGACTAGCGTGTTCGGCATGGTCTCCATCCATGATTGAGGGCGACGGAAATCTCTTGAAGCGACGCAGCTGAGTTGTTGAAGTCTGCGAAGATAAGCTTCCGGTCGCATGATTTATGAAGTGGCTTGGTGCATTGTACGTGGATAACCACTTCGGCGATCAGAAGAGCTTAGCGTGATAGGACACCAAGACCAGCAGCGGGACCCGTCAGATAGTGATATTCTACCTGGGAAGAAGCATCGCTTGATATCTCCTCTGATGGCCGCGGGCTTTGACCGCTCTCAATGTGGGGTAAACATCTCTCTGATGGCAAGTAGTGTCAACAACCTCTTAGAGATGTAGATTTGGAAGCGTACGATTCTGATTCCTGATATCGGCCTACACGCCGAGAATGATGAGTGCTGGTTTTAATAAGCGGAAGCAGCCTCCGAATCGACTGAATTGTACCTTCACATCGGTACCGTCCAATACCGCAGCTAGGAACGACTTGCATTGAGATCACTGGATTCTGTAGCTTGTTAATATAATCACACACCAAGTCTACATTATGTGAGCTTTATTTCTAATCTATAGAATACCACATCTCAAGTTGGCGATGACCCACCTTACTAAGACTATTACAGACTCCAAAAGGCGGCAGAGGCGAGGATCCTTATGAGATGACACTATCGCAGTGGTCATCCACGTACAGAACGGTGAAACACACCGCACGGTAAAGCAGGTAAGGAGGTCTGCGCGTGTATCACCTTTTCGGCATTGAAAAAATCCCTGGCAAGAACGAAGGATGAAGATAAAAAGATAAGGCAATTTGACAATAAGCGTGCGCATCGCATCATTCACAAGTTGTCAAATTTGGAGCATCATCAGGAAGTAACATGACTGAACGACCGCATATCGAGTGGCAAGACTGGAGGGATAAGGCCCTAGGATTAAGTCTAGAACAAGATTGTCAGACTGCGTAATGTCGCAACTTGAGTTGATGACACACCAAGTATTCGACGCACTCTATTAATCGGCGCCACGGGGATCACAAGGTTGGTCAGGTTCAACTTGTCATACACGCTATAAAATTAAAACTCAGAAATTCGGCATGCCAATGCCGAATCGAAATAACTCGACACATCCGAGACAGGCAGTGTCGGGGATGCCAATACTCGACAAATGTCATCGTACGACTTGTTTCATTGATGCTGATCAAGACCCTTAGGAGCAAGCTGAGAACTTTACTGTTGCGTGCGAAGAAGGAAGAAGCCCTCCGACTTTACGCTCCAGCGCCGACGCTCGACTATGTGAGGCGTGCTGACGTTTCACATAATACCTGCTCTACTCTATTGTCGATTTTATCCCTCTGAGTGTGGAACGATGATAGTGCTCCTCTCTCGGCATCATTCGCGGAGGAATGGTGGATAGCATACGTCCACATGGTATCTATTGAATTATTTGACGAGATTGGGCGCCAGCTCCACAACAGAAATTCCGGACGCTTGTGTTTGATTACTCTACTCCATGAACTCTGATCGGTCGGCAGTGTTTCTCTAACACAATTCGATCTCACAGTCACATCCGCGAGCCCGTGACGACTTGCAGGATCATGATATAAGCTCGGAGGTACGCAAATTTAAATCAACAAGAACACTCTTTTTACACCATGGCTCACGTATATTCCTACGCTATTGTGGTTCTTACTATCATACTATTGGTTAGATGGCAGAAGAGGAGATCAAGACCTCCTTATCCACCTGGACCAAAAGGGCTCCCTCTGATTGGAAATATCCGTGATATTACCCCAGGCCGGGAGTGGGTGACCTATGCCGAGTGGTCTCGTCAATACAGTACGACCTTCCAGTTCTTCTCTGCACGCCATCAAAGTTCAGATTCCTACAGACTCGGATTTGATTCATCTCAACATGGCTGGCACACACATGATCGTCGTCAACTCGGCTAAAGCTGCCTACGACCTATTTGACAGACGTTCCGCCATATATTCAGATAGGGTAAGTTATATCCATTCTACGTTTCTGTGCTTTGAAGAAACCATTCCTAACCTAAACACATTTCAGCCTCGTATGACTATGATTACAGAACTGTAAGCTAAGTTCCGAACACTCGTTTATGTTCAATTCTCAAGTTATACCGTCACAGACTAAACTGGGATATATTCGCTCTATACCAATATGGCGATAAATGGCGCACGGCTCGACGGATCTTCCACCAATATTTTAATTTCAGTGCTACGGAAGGGTATCATCCCCAGGAAATGAAGGCCACTCACGAGTTACTATATAGACTTGCTCAGAAGCCTGAGGACTATAGAGATCACATTCGCCTGTATATTGTCTTTATTCTCCCTCTGTTTTCTCTTCCATTCATGCCTTTTGATCTAGAATGGCCGGATCACTCATTCTCAATATTGCTTATGGAATCGATGCGCAGTCCGTCGACGATCCTTACTTGTCATTAATCGACGAGTCGATGAGAACAAGAGAAGGAGCTGTAACTCCGGGTTCTTTTCTGGTTGACATGCTACCTTGGCGTAAGTTTGTGAACAGTTAGTCATTACATTTGCTAAATTTATGGCCTAGTGAAACACGTTCCCGAATGGTTTCCTGGTGCTGGATTCAAAAAAAAAGCCAGGGAGGAGGGGGGAGTTGCTAAAGTAGCCTTGGAGGTACCGTTTCAGTATGTCATTGATGCTATGGTGAGTTATACTTGTCTTTGTGGCTGAGTCTTTCTTTACTGATGAATAATGATAAAGGCGAACGGCGAATATACTCCATCTATGACTTCGAATGCCGTGGAGCGGTTCACAGGCGATAAAGAAGCGGAAGCAGTCCTTCGCGGAACGTGCTCCATGGCGTATATAGGTTGGTGACCTATACAAGTTTCTCCTCACGCACAATTGATTCACCGTTCGTTCTCGTAGCGGGTGGAGATACCGTAAGTCTTAGAGTTTCGTAAAATAGTTCAATAATGCTGAGTTATTTCAGACTGTGTCAGTTATTTACACCTTTATTCTTGCTATGGTCCTCTATCCGGACGTACTCCGGAAGGCACAGGAAGAACTGGACACTGTTGTCGGTCAAGACAAACTTCCAGACTTTGGAGACCAGTCGTCTCTTCCATATATTTCCGCTATACTTAAAGAAGTTCTGAGGTGGATTCCGGCGACCCCATTAGGTCTGTAGTTTCAATAATCTGATAAGAGAACTATCACTCAGAATTCATTTATGGCATCAGGCGTTGTCCATCGACTCATGGTAGACGACATTTACGAAGGGAAATTCCTTCCCGCTGGGTCCCTTGTATTGGGAAACTCCTGGTATTGTTAATCTCCCCTGCGGTTTGCTTTACAACTCTTTACAATTCGCTTTTATAGGGCCATACTTCAAGATGAGAATGTATATAAAGATCCTCAAACGTTCATCCCCGAACGATTCCTGAAGGATGGTCAGCTGGATCCTGAAGTCAGATCTCCAGAAAGTGCGGCTTTCGGATTTGGACGCAGGTACGGTTGTTGTTTATGCAAATTGTCAGCACAGTCGACCGATTTTTTTCTTGAAGGATATGCCCTGGCAGACACCTGGCAATTTCATCCGTATTCTTGAACATTGCTTGTATATTATCGACGTTCGACATAGGAAAAGCTTTCGATGAGAATGGCAAGCCAATTACTCCAACTCTCGACTTTTCTGTTACCGGAGTACTCTGGTTAGTCTCTCTATTATATACCCGGTATATAATTTACTGATCGCATTTGTTCAGCCGTCCGTTGCCGTTCAAGTGTTCTCTGAAGCCTCGTTCACAACAGGCTTACGATCTTATAAACGAAGCTTATGCAGTGCACCACCCACAGTCCTGACCTTTACAACGTGTTTTATACATCGTATATTTGTCGCTGTTGGAGTGGAAATTTGTACACTAAACGGTCTTTAGAATAACGCTGAGCAAGTACATAGGCATGTAATAGAAGTGTAACTACAAGACAACGCATGACGTGAACCCTTGAATTAGAAAACGTGCACATAAGGCTCAGTAAAGAGAAGATCTGCTACTTTCCTGGCACCTAGATATACTAGCTGCTCCGATAGTAAGAATCGAGTCCGACGTTCATAGAAATTCAGAAGATGAGCGATCGTGCGAATCATGCCTTTCTAATTCTAGGAGGCTTACTAGCTAAAACACTCACACAGCCTACGCTGGACTGCACCATACATTATCTAGGGCAGCTAATTTGATCGAATCGTAGTAATGCGCATCCGAAACTCCATGGAGCGATGGTGTGGTAGCGAGACATGAAACCCTCACGCCACTGGCATACAGATATTCCAAATTACTGGGACTACTAAGAATCAATCTGTTGCAACTCCTGGCGAGGGAGTCCGACCAATGGCAAAAACCTCGACGTGCTTAGCTTTTTGTTCTATCAGTAGACTGGCATCGCCGGCGGTGATGCGAAGTGAAGCCAACTCGTTTACTGAGGCGAAATGTTAAAAGTCCCGATGAGGCGGCGGCCGGATACCGAGTTGTTCATTTCGTCGAGCGGTTGTTCGGCCAGCCGAGCTTATCAAAGGATGCTGGGCGCTTGTATTCAGATGCTGTCGGGCCAGAGATATGGCGGAAAAAAACAACCGTACATCATGATCTAAACTCTGATCCTCGAGTGGCCGCTGCTCTATTCTTCCGGTTGACGTTGCCTTGATCCTTGTTCATAAAATTATCCTAGCGCGGGGTGGCAGCACAATCATTGACGTGGCTTAGGTCACGACTCGCGGAGGATAAGAGGCGGAAACATGGCGTTGGGCCCTTCTATTGTGGGTAAGAACTAGTAGTAAAGAGGCTAGAGACCCAGAATACTAACATCGTAAATGGTAAGGATGATGAGATCACCAACCAGCTTGTCAAATCTAGAACTTCCGAGTCCAGAGATCGTCGGCAGCTGCTCGAGTAGAACGGCTGGACAAGGCGCCCGAGACTTTGGAAGAAAAACTTTTGAACAGCGACTGCGGTAACGAAGTAACGACTTCGGAAGGTTCCTTCCGCTGAGATGAGATCGTGACAAGGAGGGTGGAGACCGCTTCGTGACGGTCGTCATGGTAGCTCCGAGCTGTGGAATTGGCTCAAACATAGCAATGGTGAGCGAGGTTCAAGGCATGCTGAGAACTTATTGGATACAGAAAGTGTACAGGAACTAGGAAAATCAGAACAGAGGTAAGCGCCACGGGGGCCGTGGGTTCATCCGCGCCTGCTCGGGCCCCGACTCGAGTGACTCTCACAACGTCCGAGTTGATTTCATTTACAAAAAGGAATTCTTCGGGCTACATCTGGCTACATGTACACCTAAAAGTTCCAACGCAATGCAGAATTAATAGCATGGAAACCAAACGGCGAGATGACGACAGCAGATCAAGTCAAAGTCTGATTTTAACTTGGTGCGCCTCTCTTGGAACGTCGTCAAAAGCCTATGCAATGTTTCATGCGACTATGTATATGCGATGCCTCTGCATCAGAGTCCGACAGGAAAATTTGCACTCGTAAGGATTACAGGATATCCAGTATAACCCCTCAGTCCAATTGGCAAGGTCTGTCACTTATTTTGATGCAGAATCGTTCTGAGTAAATTGCTTCATGAAACGGATAGCTAGCGATGTGGTGACCACTTCCGAACTCTGGCCGTTGCTCCTAACAACAATTTTAACGAAATCGGCAGTGGAGACGACTCTCACTCAGTCACTCAATTCGAAAATCTTTCAAGATCAAGTTTGACAACAATTCAAAATCATCATCCGGCGGCACTCCCCTACTTATTTCTCTGCACGATGGTTAGATGTCACCTCGCAGACGCCCATCTTAGCTCACTTTGGCGTGCTTACCGTCGGCCTCGAAGTCCAACCACGGATGATGCAAGAGGCCTAACATTCAAAAACATCCAAACTCGTCGCCTAGAAGCTACAAATCCGAGATGTTGGGCGAAGCGCTCACGGAGCTGGGGTCTTCAATATGGCGTGTTTTAGCCTTTCATGTGGTTCGGAATTCATCCAAGGTTTCATCTGAGTCATGCAACAAAAGCCATCTCCGCCTTTAGTGGACGTGAACGATTGAGTAGTTTCCTTCCACAACACTCCCATTATCGGTTACGCTTGGATCATTGCAGTTTTCACTCTCGTACTGTTTGTTAAGTGGCAGAGGAAGAAGACCTCCGAATCAAGGTTGCCTCTGATCCGAAGTTTGGGTGACATTCCTTCAAGTCAGGGATTAACGTGACACCAAGTGGTCTCGTAAGTATGGTATGTCAGCCTTTCGTGACTGCGCTGCCGAAGTGCGTTGCACATTCAAGTTTGATCCGCCTCAACTTGATTGGCACTCAGCTGGTGATCGTAAACTCGGTCGAAGCTGCATTGGAGCTTTTCAAATTTCAACAAGCGCTCTGCCACATATTCAGATAGGGTAAGCTACATCTATTCTGTACCTAACATTATCGCAGTAATATCGCTTATGGATGCATTTCAGCCTCACATGCCTATGCTTACAGAACTGTGAGCTTTTCCAGTTGTTGAATTGGTCTCGAGTTTATACCGTCACAGATTGAAAGAAATACGCCGGATTTGCCTCCAAAAAAATTAACAAACCGTTCGAGTTGGCAATTCAGTCGATTTGTGGAACATTGACAGAAATTTCCAGCAGCCTAACACGAGCTACACAGAAGAGAGCGCATCCGACAGAACCCTCACCCTCGAAAAGCTCTGACGTAACTTGGATCTTGACGTCTTCTTTCTTTTCGAGGCACGCGCTGGCCATGGTGATCTGAAGATATACAATAATGAGAAAGTATCAAATGATTTGATCCAACAATGGTTACATGTATTTCTTCCATGGAAGTTCGACGATGGTTAGTTGAATTGGGCTCTTCACTAGGTGTCCATTTGCATCCGGGTTGAGGGGATCTTGTTTAACCAGCACAGATGTGTCACCAAGTCGCATAAAAGGTGGAGTTTTGTGCAGGTCATTGAAGTTGGGAACGGTACGTGTATTATTACTGCTCCTTTTGCAAATTGCAATTGAAGAGCGTTTGTGTAAATGTTTGGGGGATGATCGTGGATTTCACTGTACATGTGTAGTCCGCTTCCCCATCTTCAATGCACTGCTCTCCTGCAATTGTGGTAAAGACTCCGTGGCTGGACTAGCTCCCAGGATGCGGATCAAGGGCGTAAAGCCTGCTGTTTCGGGATCATATGGGGTGACATGGAGGCAATTATTGACGTTGAACGTTGAAGACTAGCAGTAAAAAATAGATGAAAAGATTGCGAGCTCATATTCCGAGTCTGCCACACAAAGATGTGTGCAGACTTGGATCCAGTTAATGCGGTCTCCAGCAGGCCAACGAAGTTGATGACATGACATGAGCGTGGGGCGTGGCCCATATGAGTGTCGCCCTATCAACTATCAACAAGACACGAATTTATAGGTCTGCCTACGGGAGACTAGCGTGGCCCGTACATATGCCATACATATGTACGTGAATATTGACCGTCGTAGTCAGTCTCTGTCTTGCATACTAAGTAGTACAAAAAGTGTTAGTTGATTTAATTGATTTAATTAAAGTTGTCGTGTCACCACAGTGAACTAATACATCTAGATCTACAGCTCAGCGCTCCCGAGATCTTCAGAAAGCACATCATGATGGTCACTGGCTCGCTCCTGTGAGTCCTGTCATGCCATGTATCTATTTTCAGGCTCAACGGCAATTACAGCACCGCTAGGGGAGAACACTATGTCGTCGATTCGGTTGTCTGTTAAGATTTCTCGGACACACGCTGGCCAGGTCGTATCTGCTGCGTTCAGCAGCCTCCATCGTTAACTCGTTTTCTCCTCGTACAATGGATGATGCAGGAGTCCAAGGCAACGCTGAATGGTATATATCCATCCCTGACTCTTCCATGCCAACGTCGATGTCACAAGTTTCGCAACAATCCTTTGTATTCAAGTTCCCGCTGCGTGTCGGGCTGCGATGGCTCCGTCTTTTATACCATCCCCCCTCATCGTCACTCTTCCATCCCTCCAATCGTTCCCAGTGTATTCTCAGCATGGCAGCCGGTGCAGCGCTCCCAGGTCTCTTCTTCTGCTCCGCAGCCTGCATCTTACTAATGATGATATCGTACGCCTAATTTCTTCTCATCAAGCAAGCTATTCCGTCTGACTTCTACTTTCCAGGTTTCTGTTTTGACCTCAAATTACTAGTAAACGTAATGCACGTGATCAACCTGCCTGTCACGAAAATGAGCATTATCACCAATATATTGCGTGCCCAGCAACCTATTTATTGCATATCGGGAACCTTATTGGTTCTCCCACCTTGATCTCAAACGATACGGAGACCATGTCCAAGGCAGAGATTTTACCGAGCCCTTCCTCCCCGACGCACTGGCACCGTCGCCCCAAGGCCTATGTGCCTTGGAGAAACTCTCTCATAATTGTTATTGTCGTCGCCCTTTACTGGTTGGCGGGTGGTAAACAAGTTTACCACTCGTGGCGACCCCACTCCGAAACCTCAACGACTCACGCGAGCTCTCCATCTCCTAATCCTGCCTACCTTGTTCGAGCCAAATCCGGAGCTGTAGCTAGCGAGAACGAGATGTGCTCAAAGATGGGGATCGACGTCCTCAAGGACGGAGGCAACGCGATAGACTCTGCTGTTCCTGTTACTCTATGTATTGGAGTCGTAAATATGTTCTCGTGAGTCACATCCTAGTACTCCTATTAAATTTCTGACTCAAGCGAGAGTAGTTCTGGGATAGGTGGTGGGGGATTCATGACTGTTCGGTTGCCTCCTTCTGGTCCGAACACCAGTTCCGAAGTGTGGACAATTGATTTTCGAGAAATGGCTCCCGCTCTGGCAAATACTACAATGTATAGGGATAATCCCGTCCTGGGTAAGTTTGGTGGACTCTCTGTTGGGGTACCAGGCGAATTGCGTGGGCTCGAAGCAGCTCATAAAGGTTGGGGCAAATTACCATGGAAGCGCCTAGTGCAAATGAATGCTGACTTAGCTAGTGAATGGAAGGTGACCAAGGAGTTGGCTCGAAGAATACGCGTATGCTTCATTCTTAAAAAATGCGAGTTTGCGTTGCTGATTTAGTCCTAGCACGATTTTAGATCTCTCATGCTAGACAATCCCGACTGGAGTGCGATCTTCGCACCTGGCGGAAAGCTGTTGGCAGAAGGAGAGATCATACGAAGAACCAATTACTCTCGTACACTGGCCACCATTGCCAACGAAGGCGTCGGAGCATTTTACAAAGTGGGCATCCTTTGTTCTATTAAAAACCTATGTTGATGTATTCTTAGGGCCCTATAGCAGATTCTATCATCAAGAAAGTCCAGGCAACAGGTGGTATTATGACCCACGCGGATTTGCTCAATTATTCAGCCATCGTCAGACCTGCTCTGCGAGGAACGTACCTCGGAAGGAAGGTTTATACCACTCATCCACCTACGTCTGGCGCTGTTCTCGTGCACATGTTGAACTTGATGGAACACTACGATTTGGTTGGTGATGGTGCTACTGGGCTCAACATTCATAGAACTGTCGAGGCGCAAAAATGTGAGTGTCGTCAACGCTTATCTCATCTACAATTTCAATAACTGTATTTTCAGTTGGTTTTGCTGCCAGGACTCAAGTCTGTGATCCTGCCTTTTCCAAGAAGCTAGATCAGATGGACATCCTCGCCTCCAAAGAGTTTGCAGATTTGATTGTTGCAAACATTACGGACGTATGGTGCCTGTTACATATTTTGTGGTTTGAATCCTAAGTACCTCATTTTTAGGACAGCACTCATACCCCTGATTACTATAATCCTGAATTCGATATTGTCACCGACC
>QLOR01000685.1:0-27190 GCA_003313825.1 Sarcodon aspratus
TAGGACCTCTCTCGTTCGAAAGCTATATCAAAACCATATCCCAACAAACGTGACATTGTTAAATTCAATTGACAATTCATGGGATGCATCCACGAGAGCAATACAAACAAAAGACATGTTGGTTGGTATTGCATATTCACACAAGGATGATTTGATTGTAGCTACGGAGTATGGCTATATGGAGGTCTTTGAAGTTGAGACAGGAAAATGTCGAGCAACAATGAATGGGCCATTTTCCTCCTCTGGTGCATTTTCGCCTGATGACACACTCATCGTGACCGGATGTCGTAGCGGTATAGTTCAAGTTTGGGACGTGCAGACTGGCAGCCTCGTCTGTGGTTTAGAAGGACATACCGACGAAGTCTTCTCGGTAGCATTCTCACCGTGCGGGACCATGGTCCATGGTTGCATCTGGTTCATCTGACAAGACGGTTTGAATTTGGAATGTATCCGAGTCCTCCTATGATTGTCAATGTGTTCTCATGGGCCATTGTGGTCGAGTACGGAGCATTTGCTGGTCGTCTGCAGGGCATGAAGTCGTCTCAGGATGTGAAGACGGGTCTGTGTGGGTATGGGATGTTCCTGGGATGAAATGCTTGAAAACCCTCGCTGGATATTCTAAGGCGGTGTCATGTGTCGCGTATTCGCCGGATTCTTCGTGGATGGCTTCTGGAGCAGCACATGGAACAGTGAAAATTTACAGTAGCACAGGGACCAACGATGTTTTCCACTCGATCTCGACAAGTGCAATGGACTCGATTCGATTTACGACCCCAGAGTGGCTCATGTACATGACGAGGGACTCGACGTTTGTGATCTGGGATGTAACCAAAGAGGCCGAGGTGATGTCGTTCAAATACGATGGAGAAGGATGTGGGATATCATCGGACGGTGCATCTATTGCATCATACAGCAGCCATTGTATAAAGATCTGGCACACGGACATCATGAGCCAGAACCATGACGTAGCCAGTCACAGCACCAAGGGTGTGTTTTGCGTTGCTTTTTCTGGGGATGGACGATTCATTGCCTCAGGGTCTCGGAGGATACAACTGTCAGGCTGTGGGATCCAAATTCGGGTCTCTGCTTGCACACTTTCCGTGGTCATTCCGGTTGGGTCGAACGCGTGACATTCTCACCAGACTCGAGACTTTGCGCATCAGCATCAGACGATAATACCATACGGATCTGGGATGTTCACGCCCGTGCTCCCATTTCAGTCCTCGACACGGCTTCAGATAAGACCATATTCTCTCTGGACAGCAGTCAATTTCTCTCTGTTCGCCAGCTCTATTCACCAGATTACAGTACAGTATCCACACATCTCATATTGTGTGAAGTCGAGGCAGGCAAATCCCTTGCCGAAATGACAGTGGTCGACGGTTCTGCATCCTTCGTATTCGATATCGATGGGACAATCCGCAATGTCTCCGCGAAAGATGGTTCACTGTGTAGATGGCGAATATCTCCTGCTCCCTCACCAAATCATGGATCATCCATTGATGACAATGAAAATGATCACTCGTCACTGCTATGGTGTTTGTCCCCATTCACGATGAACAACAACAATCTGCAACATCTATATTCCCAGCTATAACACCTCCTCAATACGAATTTCCGTGGGGTGAGGGATGGATAAAGGATAAGGAGGGCAGACAGGTACTTTGGATACCGCCTGATCTGAGGGGGCGCAGTGATTGTTATGGAAAAAAGGTCGTTATAGGATCTGAGACAGGAAAGGTTACAATTGTACATTTTTTAGATGATCATTCCGGAAACTCTATTTGAGACCAGAGGCGCTTCAAGTTGTATATACCGCGTAGTATACCATAGATCTAGACATGAAGTATCGAGATGTACATCATGGAGTTGAGAGTATGACCTTATTTAGATATGGTACTGGCATGCCGGTGATGAGATGAGAGCTAATCACTAACCTTGGATAATAATATCAGACCAAACTGAATTTAATGCATGTCAACCGGAGGATAGCGCGTATTTGATTTGATGGTTGTCTTCTGACGGTGGCTGTGCATCGGACTACAACGTTGATGAAGTCCCCGTTGTAATCGAATAAGAAAATTTACTGATGAATCCGAGTAGTCAAGTAAGAAGGGAAATCTCATCCATTGACATTTCTTTAATATATGTATATTTCCTTTAAATAGGTGTATGTTGGGCAACAATATGCAATGTATCATATATAATATACCTTCCGTACATAATTCGTACATAGTCTCCCATTGGATACTGGGCTAAGGTGAATGATGGCCAACATAAAAAGTGATCTAGATGATTTGACCATAAGCAAGGCTCGATTTGTTTGTTCAACAGGATCATTGTACTGTTTTCGGACGAGAAGGCCGTAAGGATCCTGATATTGCTTATTGTAGGTACACGTGGTATATCTGAGCCTGACTGGAAGGCAAAGGCCCAAAGTGCGACTGCGAACGGGTAATGGGAGCTCCTCGCTTTATGTTTGCACCTGTCATATTCAAGAACACGTAACTGTGCGAGTTGATTGAGAAAAATTTTCGGTGAGGTGAGATAGCAACATAATTAATGATACCCGTTAAGAGAGTTTTCCATCAAATGGAAGATCCTACTCGTTGGACCAGATCGGCCTAAGTACCCCTCAATGGTGGAGGAGGTTCGCTGAATCTGCCAGTTGAGATGGTTTGTGGACGTCTTGACCAGGTCACTGGAGATGCAGTAAATAAGTGCACTCTAGTTTTCGACAGCATTGCCTGTTGCATTTCAATTGATATGACCAACAATTGGACAGCGAACCATTCCAATCTGCCATTAAATTTTCACGCAGATAAGCGTCCCGTCTTACCCAACTTGGTCAAGGCTCGAGTACCGGATGATACCTTCCGCTGAGCCCTGCCTGTTATGCTACAGCAGTGACAGCACTGGGGAGGTGGAAATCCTGTGGTCCTGTGGGTTTTCGCGGCACGGTTGCAATATTATGGGCAAAATGGTAAATGTACAAAGGCCGTGCGTTGTCGAGCCTCAGTCGAGGGCTTTTGTCGATGTTGGCATGAGTGTAGCATAACGGGCGCCGAATCTCTGTGCCAAAAATGATGGGGAAGGTACCACTTAGCCGCTGGCTTAATTTCATTCGCATATGGTCCGAATGATTGTTTTACTATCTGTAGGTCAGTAAGATCCGGCCAGCACTCGTGATGAATTTCCTGATTTTTTTTTCATATTCGGGGAATTACATACAGGCGTTTGTATTGATGACTAGTCACCCCACATCGCTGCTGCATCTTTGTTCCGATGTGCGTGGCAAATTTGGGATGATGTTTCCACAAAAGCGGAGCATCGTGGAGGACCAGCTTGATATAGAAAGGCAGACGAGCATCTTTAGTAGGCTTTGATAGCGGGAGAGAATAACAAAGGCTAGCAGGACGAGGTATTTGGGCCGTCGAGCCTGAGAGTGATTGTGACATGCAGGGATGCCGTCATGAATTCCTGCTCCGCAGCACAAACATATGTTCGTGTTTTTGGGCGGTCGGCTTTTTGACGCTTACTTAGCCTAATTGATGGGGCCGTGATGGCTGGGCCAGCGTTGGGTCTGACAAAGATAAGTAGCGGAGAATGGGGAAAGCAAAGGTTACCGTGACTTACCGTGTGTCCGAGTCGTTAACAGGCTCTGGTGTACCAGAGCTTCACCGGGGTCTACATCGAATACCGGAGAACATCAAGGGAGGATGAGTTCCCTCGACTCTGCAGGAGGATTATCTATGGCCCGAACGCACAAGAGATAGAGGGAGAAGCCCGAATTTGAATATTGGACAACGTAAATCAGTTTGATCTAGCTGGAACGCTCTACGAGGGCCACGTGGCATTTGAGCAAAAGGACTAAAAAAAAAGGGTCACACGACTTGTTTCTTATCTTTCTCCAGCTTCCTGCAACGCACTTAACCCGCTCTTATATACTCGCTAGGAACATGTTTGCCACCGTAGGCCCTGACCCAATCCCCTCTACGCTACTTTCACGACCCCTTACTATTTCGCGAACCCCCTCGAGCAAACCCATGGCTATCAAAACTGCGGAAGCCCCTGAAGCCGTCACAGTACAGGGTCTTCGTCATGCCCGCAAGTGTCTTGAAGCAAGGTGAGCCTTTCTGCTCCTATGTAGCTGTTTTTGGGTGCCCAGGTTGGCCAACATCCTCCCAATAGCTAACAGATCGTGAACAGAGTCGCTTGTTTCGGTCTGACTTCAGATACCTCTCTGTCACCACGTTTCTTACTCATTCCTGTCTTTTCTCTCCCAGGCAATACAAATCAAGCGCATTTGTTCGTCAGGTCTTAGACACCATAAACTTGTTACGAATTCCCTCGTGGGTCGAAGCAGACACAATGTCAGATGGGGTTAAGATTCAGAAGGTGTCAGGGTCATTGACCAACGCTGTCTTCTTTGTTTCTTATCCCTCCAAGCCTTGCATTCGTACTGTCCTTTTACGAATTTATGGTGCATCTTCAGGGAACTTCATATCTCGCCCACGTGAACTCCAAACACTACACACCCTGTCCTCCCAGTATCATATAGGACCAAGGGTGTACGGTACGTTTGAGAACGGACGTTTTGAAGAATACTTCGACTCTCAAGCGCTGACACCGTCAGACCTCCGCGACAAAGTAATAAGTCGTTGGATTGGAGCACGCATGGCTGAACTCCATCAGGTAGATATTAATGCAATTGAACGTCCTTCAGCGCATCACGAAGACACTGCGAAGAAGAACGTAAAGTTGTGGTTGTTTCCTGCACAAGCTGTTTTAGCGCTTCCTGCAGTCAAAGCTTCTGTTCGTGCCAAAATCAATCTCGATGCGTTCCGCGTACAGTGGGAAAAGTATATGCAATGGTTGAATGACGTTGAGAGTAGAGAAGGTGCCAGTAGACGTGTTTTTGCACATAATGATACACAATACGGTAACCTCCTGCGGCTAGCAAAACGAGAAAGAAACATTCCGGAGCATAGACAGGTCTGTTCTTGACTTCTTCCAGGAATTTGATGTCTGTTCTGATCCTATCATCAATAGATCGTCGTTGTGGACTTCGAATACGCTTCGCCGAACCCTGCGGCGTTTGAAATTGCCAACCACTTTCACGAGTGGACGGCGAACTATCATTCGTCAATCCCACACATCCTTGATCATTCTAAATATCCGACACTCGAGGAGCGACGCAACTTCTACTCCGCCTACATTGCACACGCCTTCCCCACACTTTCTAGTGCGGATAAGGACAAGATGATGGACATTTTGGATTCCCAGGTCCGTGCTTGGAGTCCAGCGTCACACGCAGTGTGGGCACTATGGGGGATCGTTCAGGCAAGGGAAGAGCTGGGTACCAGCGAGAACGAACTTGAGTTCGATTATATTGGATATGCACAATGCAGGCTTGAATCTTTCCGTCGGGAAATCCGTGCTTTGGGGGTTTCATTCTAAAGGCGTATCATAGAATTGATTTATTTCCAGTGTTCTTGGAGTGCATAGTCGGTCTCAGTATTAATGCGGTAGCTTTCAGGGTTACAGGATTTGGCTATACCTTCTAGTTTTCTGCCTATGTTTTGCTTTTGACTTATATTGGAATAATGGTCCACTTTGGACACTATGAATAATAATCACAAAGAGATTTAATAACCGAATAAAGACACTTTAAAAATTGCGAGAGAAATGTGTAACCTTCTGGAGAAAATTGTCAAGACAATAAATCAAGCGACTAAACTCGAGTGGATGGATGATACAGCGAAGTGCGACACAAACGGAAAAAAACATGGGAGACTATTCAATCGAAGGACGGGAATAAAATGGCATGATCTTTCACTGAAAGAGGGGGTAAGGTATATGTGACATGAGGGGGGAGTTTAAAATCAAGAAGAATGTCCATGTCCAACAAGATGCAATTCGTAATCATGAGAGCGTAATTCGTGGATGTACGATCGCTAACCTCTTGCCACTCTCACATGCTCAACCCCAAGTTTGCTCAGACGATAAACGTGAAGCTTCAGACAACCAAGGAGCAGTAGGCTTGACATCTGGAGCGGAAGTCAAGGGATAAGACGTATGAGAGGCCAGATTACTGCTTCGTGACACGTTCCAGTTCCCCGCACTCCCCGAACGTACATGACCGCTACTTCCACGAGAAGATGTGCGAGGAATGTTCAACATCGGAGGAGACTCGCCTGCAGCGGTGACAGGTGATTGGGCGACAGGCTCCATACCATTGTCACTACCATTGAATGAAGAGCGGGACTGGTGCTTATTCATGCGCTGGAAAGGTTATTCAGTTACGTGCAGTAGTCAGTGGTAGGAGAACGCATACCTGTTGATTGTGACCTACGATATCCAATCGTGCACTGGCATGTCGTCCAAAGTCAGGACCCGCAGTCACAGGCCCATGAGTCATAGTAGGACCGGAAGCATTGGCTTGGATGAGCATGCCATTAGCCAAGGTGGGATATGCAGACTTGTTCTGCTTAGCACTGGAAGCAATAGGATCTAAAACAGAGGTATCGACTCGGAGTGATCCCATGGGTGGCCGAGAAGTGGGGAGTGCAGCAGATGGAGGCGTAGAGCTAGTGCTTCCAGTACCGTTGGTGGTGACTTCATGACTTCGTTTCGCCGAGATACGAGCCAAAAGGGAGCTACCGGAGGTGTCATTAGGATCACTGCTGGCACTTGAGGAACGATCGCGGCCGACTGTTTGCGAGGGTGGAGGAGTACCCTCGGAGCCGGGGGCAGCACCATTAGAGGGGAGCTCGGTATGAATAAAGCAGCAACGTTTGCCGTAAGGGCAAGAACCAGAGACCCAGAACGTCTGAACGAAATCAGCATTGGTATAAAGCGGACGTAAATTGAATAAGACCTACCCTACAAATCTCGGTCTTGTACTGTTAAGAGGACAATGATCTCAGAACAGACATGTGAGATGAGACGGATGAATTTTACCTTAGGATGCCTAGGTACCTTCCGAAGCTCGTCTTCCCCATGGGCAAACTGACACTTGTTGCCGTATCGGCATGTACCCTTTTCTTCCCAGCTTCTGCATAATTCTGTTTTGTATAAGCCCAGTTTCCTATTATTAGCACTCGGCCCATTGCCATTGGCGACAGCCAAAGCAGCCGCTACTGCAGTGGCAGGACTCATTGTGGAGCTTGCGCTAGGTGGCCCTGCGTTGACTCCAAAAGAACCTGGATATTGAGTTTGAAGTCTTGCGGCCATCAACTGAGCCGCGGCGAGATCGGCAGTTTGGTATGATTCGGGGCTATAGAATTGATTTGCAAAAAGGGAAAGCGCAGGTTGACCCAGAGAAGCAGGCCCATACATACCGGGCCCGCCAAATTGCTGCAAGTTGTTAGCAAGTAGTTGCTGCAACGCGGCAGCGTCATTCCTTGACGATGGATCAGACGCCGAATGTTGGTGACCGCCACGGAACGATTGTTGTTGCACGCGACCTATAGTGGGATCTTGACCATTTGGCATCATCATATCGTAAAGCTGTTGCGTATTGCCGACCGAAACGTGAGGACTCGAGTATGGAAAACCTTGGTTAGGGACTGCGGTCTGCATTTGTTGGTTAAACACCCGAGTAGGCTGCGGCTGACGATATTGCATATTTGGAGCGCCGTTGGTAATCCTAGTAGGAGAGAAGGGAGCAGAACTTTGAGCGTTCATGAACTGCCTCTGTTGATTACTATAATCAACCTGGAATTCTTGGTCTCGAGCAGACAAAGACGGGTATGAAGGTTGCTCGCGGTTAGTCCAGTGTTCCCCATCCTACAAAGCTAGAGATCAGAGATCGATACAATCGAGTCAATATGAAACACACCCTGTCAACAGGATATTGGGAAGCTTGAAGCGTCCTGCTGCCATGAGATGAAAGCGTCGTGTCAGAGGATGACCCCCGGGAATGAGACGGAAGACCAAGGTGTTGATCAGGAGGTGAAGAAGAATCAGCACTGGCATCTGAACCTGTCTCGAGGGGACTGCTCTCATGCCCTGGGCCTGCGGACTTCGTTTTCGGAGGAGTTCGCAACTTCGAATGGATGCTATCACCATTAATCCTCATTTTGACCATGCCTTCCGTGATATCCCATTCTGCGGAAGCTGGGTCCACTACCGAACCTGTTCCATTCAAGTGCCAAGTGTAGTCGTCAGCAGGTGCGATGAGGGGAAAGTCGGAAGAAAGAGATGACAACTCCGCTGGCGTCAAATAAGCACCATTAAAGCAGAGGTACTAACTGCAAAAAAAAAGTAACTTACGTTTTTGGTGGTTGGAAGGAGGTGTGCGGCGTGTTGGATTGGAAGTAGAAAGCATGATGAACCTGTTACGATAGTCAAAACGTTGTTATGGACGATATGAACAAAGCGCACCCGCGCGATACTGACTTGTTTGCTCTGATGTAAGTGAGAAGTCAAAAAAAGTTGCAAGGTTTCGTAACTGTATACTGGAGTACAGAATTGGTGAAAACGGCCACAAAAATAGAATTTCGACGTACCAATAAACTATAAGTGAATGTCACGTCCGATTGTGCTTGCTTTATGGAAGGGATGGATGTGTATATTGAGAGAATAATCAATTGCAGAGCGAGAATAAACCAATTAGACCAGTCGTGGGCGCCGGTGACGAGAAGGACGATTGAGAAAGATTTTGGATGGGAGATGATCGTTCAGACAAGAAACAAAGCTCCTAGAAGGTGGAGTTCCAATACTGCGACGACGATATAAAGGATGTGGACAGGTAACAAGGCGTTGAAAGTCGTGAAAGATGGAAAGGATTGAAGGCTAAGAGGATAAAAAGAGGCCCGAATAGTAGGAAAAATGTGAGAGGGGACGGAGGAAGGGGGCAGGGAGACAGACTCACAACAAACCGACGGTTTTGATTGAACGTGGTGTTCTCCAGCGGCGATTGCCAATAAAATTATGTGGGGTCCCTGCTGCCTCACCGCAGCCTTTCTTTGTGTTGAATTAACCGAACACGCTGATGGCTCGTGTATCTAAATCGAAATCGCTGCCCTTGAGCTTGAGATTTCAGTTCGCAGTTACTGAGAGGAAACAGCAGTCTGTGTGAGAAGTGTCCGCGCCATACAGCTGTGCTAAGGCCACATCACCCCACGTGGCATCTCCGAGAAAAACTGTTTTGTTTCAGATTTCGGGCGCATTTCTGCTTTTTTTATTTTTTTTATTAACCCAAAGCCAGCACACACGTGATGTACACGTGATACACGCGTCACTTATCGTTTTTACAAGGCCATCACCCCCAAATTTCCAGAGCTCGTCGCAGGTCTACGGTACATATGATCTACATTCAGATAACGCTCCAGAGGCTGTACTTTGATGTGGGACATGGTCTCTTCTTTCCTAATCAATCATCTCGAGCTCCAGATCTCAGGCTCGAATGTCCTTCTAATAATCACCGTTGCCTTCCATCCGCTGTGCTGGAATTCGTATAACCAAAAACCACCAGCAGGCTGCGGACACGCTGTCCAGCACAACACTCTGGCGAGTCTTAGGCGCTCACGTGAAGAAATATAACCCTTCTATGCTGCATTTACATCATGATGTACTCCTCCAGCCTCGTGGCCTCCTTCTGTATCCTAGGTACTTCGTCCCGGTAGCATTTCCAAATCGTCAGTTTGTGGTCTCCTCGTCCTCATTCATACTTTTGTTCTCGCCTCCCGATTACAAGCTTCTACAAGTCTGTCACACAACACATTCCAGTGACTCGCGCCGCTTATCTGATCCCCACCCACCCATCCTGAACGTCCCGATGATCTTGCAGAACGCGTTACGCGAACGAGCTTTTACTAAATAGTGCGTCTTCTGTCCTTGCTGCTTCGGCCTTATCGTCATATGATACAGATCTCTCATGTTGTCTATCCTATATCTGTTCAAAGTATCGATTCAACGGATTCTTGACTTCATCTGATGAGTCTGCACCTCCTTTTTTTCATTAACACTGGCTTTTGGGGTATCTCCCAGCTTTTTACCTCGGCTCCGTCTTCCGTTTAGAGGCGCTATGAGCATCTGCTATCGATTTGGATGCTTGTGCCTGCTTTGATCCATTCCTTTCACGTTGATCAATAAACATCACCCATAACGACGCTATCAACTATCGGCCGTATCGTTTGTCACGATAAAACATAATCATACAATGTATTTATCTCATTTGGTTGTTCAGTTTAATAATAGTAGTATCACGCATCTGTCGCGAAGGAGGACGATCAGATATCCCGCTATATTCACGTAAATATCACACTTACAATAAGAAGTCCCGACCAGCATTGTTGATAGATTTTGAAGCTGATCCTCATCAAATAGTAATTGATCTTTAGCCCACGTATCCTATAAAGTCGTAAGCGGCTAGCAATCAAAACTAATAGAAGTAACATGCCTGATGAGTCTGGGAACGATGCAAAAGAAGCATCGATAAGCAAAATGCGCATTATCTCTGTACGTGTGATCCTCTTACCTTCTTGAATTCGGAAGCACATTTTCGAATCGCAGTCGATATCGGTGGTGGATCGGATACGTGAGTCGACAAAACTAAAAAAAACAAGGTATGATCACTTCAATCACTACAGAGTAATATCACATCAAAGCCACGCACCATCAGTGAGTGAGGGCATCCATGGTTCTACAGAGTACGGAAAACTTTCAATTAAGGCGCATAATCCTAGAACAGTGGAGTGGAGAAGACGCAAGGATTCTGC
This sequence comes from Sarcodon aspratus, assembly GCA_003313825.1. Classification (NCBI taxonomy): domain Eukaryota; kingdom Fungi; phylum Basidiomycota; class Agaricomycetes; order Thelephorales; family Thelephoraceae; genus Sarcodon; species Sarcodon aspratus. The sequence goes on from QLOR01000685.1 coordinate 10,728, forward strand.
ATATTCTGGCTCCTGTCGTGACGGCAAACGCGACTTGCGTATTTGACGAACGAAGCGGTTCTATGTTTCACCACTTAGAGAAGACTCAACAGAAAAGTTAGCAGCCACTAATCACCTTTAGAGGAATGATGCTCTGACGTTGCGAACACCGAACAACACCAGACAAAGCTTTAGAAGCCATCTCTCGGACTTCGACGTTTTCGTCACCAAGACAATCAAGCAGGACTTCCATAACTTGTGTTACGCCATCATTTGAGATGCTGAGGAGGTTGCGATAAAAGAATACGACAACCGTTGGTAACGCGTTCAATCTGATTCTCCACGACTGAGCATATAGCTTAGCCAGCATATTTAAAGATGCAGAAAAATAGCCTCACTGTAGAAGACTTGATCGCCTGGACAAAGTGACTCAATATGACTTCTACATATTCGCGGGGAGGAGTCACAGCCGAAAGAACGTAGAGGACGGCAGTCTGTCAAGTATAGTATTATATTAGTAGGTCCTTGAAAGATGGTATAAGAAGCGCCTTACAGCGTACATCTGCAGCTCAGAACTGTCATTGAGTTCTGACATATGCAAAATTTCTGGCCTATATGTTGATCGGTTTAAGATTTACAGTGAACTGAGAATTTGCGAGGACTCACAATATTGGCATGATATAGCGGAATATCAAAGGAGCGGTGGAACCGTGAGCGATGGACCACAGCCACTGTAGAACTTCAGGATCGTTAGGGAACATCAATGTCAAGGAGTTTGTATTGCTTACGGGTTAATCCGACTTTGTCGTATTGCGACTGATTGGTCCTCGGAGGTGGAAGACGTTCAACCTTCCACTTGGGCAAATTTTGTACCACGCCTACGATATTCTCCATGTATCGAGCAGTCCTGTCACCTCGAATGAGAGTAATGGAATTGATGGCATCAAAAAAAGCTACCTAATCTCTAAAGGATCCGTAGTGTCCCTGCACGCTTTCAAGAATGACTCCACAGACTGGTGTGCCGGGTACCATTGGAAAGAGATGATAGCAGACAGCGCAGAGGCGATGTGTCCTCTCATCTATTTAGTGAATCGCCTCAACAAAGATCAACATACTGCGAATGCAATTTCAACGAACCTCGTTGTACCCGGTGTTCGCGTTATCCAACAGTACTTTGAAAATTTGGTCGGACATTGAGGACGAACGAGGAGACATATTCCCGAGGACAACACCGAATAAAGCGAGTGTCTTACTCACTGGAGGGACAGGTTTGAGAACTGAGAAATGGCAGGGAGCTCGTATCAAACTCACTGGTAAAGGCAGAATCCCCTTGGAAGTCTAGAGGCAGATTCAACATCCATTGCACCAGCGGTGCGCTTCTACGAGAGTCTCGATCACCAAGCTGAGACTATACGGGAGTCAACCAGAAGAAATCGAAGACAGCCTTGATTCCGCTCACATTGAAGACAGATTCCCAGAATGGAAGCGTATCGGGCTTTATCTGAGCAAAAATCTGATCCATTCGTTGAAGCGTCCATATCCACAGTATATCCCACTTTTGCTTCGGCCAATGTTTTGAGCCTAATAGACAGTATAAGAAAAATTTCATACAAGAGAAGGACAATCATACCGCGCAGCAATCCTACCAGAATTTCGGCGCCAGCTCGTTGTTTGTAGCGATCAGGATCAGTGAGAAGAGGTTGCACCCCTGACAAAATTGTGTCGAGATAGCGATCTTCGAACATTTTTGCTTTATGCGAGAGTCAGAGAGCTCCTTCTCAGAGTATCAATATCCAACTTACCTATGGATTTGATGAACTGAACATGGTCAGAGCGCAACTCAGGAACCGCATCACTTCGACTTGATTCTTGCGCCCATAATGTGATAAGTTTATCAAAGAATTGGACATCACCCAAGCCATCAGCAAGACTATCGATGCTGGTTTGACTTTCACTCTCCCATATCAATGGCGAAGCTCCCTCTCCGACCTTGGCATACGCTTTAACATCTTCTGTCCACATAAGGAACCCAGTCCGAATTTTATCCACATAAACGTCACTGTAGGTTGCCACGTAAGTACCTTGAGTAGATCGGTGTAGAAACCACTCGCTCTGAAGGATCTTCAAGCCTCTGCATGATACCTGCATGACTCGAGACAGGGATACATTTTACTAAGGGATTGGTCCATTCTTCGAACCAGAGTTCATCTGGAGAGGTCGAATAGGTACGAATTTTGACGTGGACGAAAATTTTGATGATTCCACTGGACACTCGTGAGTTGGGTACAATTCATCATGGAACAACATATAGAACGTACCGAACTGCATACGCACGAGTGTTTGGATGCGGACTGACGCAATTCTCTAAGAAGAAACGCGCGAGTTGTGGAGACGGACACACGTTACGCTGGAGCAAATGGTAAAGAAACCGTGCGGCTATCTCAACATATCTCCACTGTAAATGAGATTAACAGATGGAAAGAGGCGGACAAAAACATTGCATACATGCGTTACCGGCCTTGAAGTTATTTCCAAGATAGAGGTGATCTGGAACGAAGGGGGCTGTCAGAAGCTAGATCATTGTTTGCTGAAGGGTTCACTAGCCATCTGTGCATGTCTTTGCTGCTGTATCGTGAAACGCGCCTGGACCTTATCCAATGCTTCTGTCAATAAACCCTGATCGATCAAATCTTCTGAGAATTCTGTCTCCAACTCCTGCAACGCCTGTGTAAGGCGTGGCGTATCTTCCAAGTACGCATGAGTATGGACTGATTCTGCTGTTAATTGGTTAAGACAGTCATGTGCCAAGCTGAGAACTAGTTTTTGAATAGATGGCTGTCGATTCTTATGTCAGTCGAACCTTCATGATTCCATAGACAGTTCGTCCGACCTTCTCCTGATGCTGACACTCGAGCAATGATAGAAGATAACGCTGACGGAGAGTGATATCTGAACAAAGACATCAACATATAAATGACTCGTAGCAAATGAATGGTGATTACCGGACAATGAATAAGCAGCTCGAGTATGAATCAGTTCAGTGATGATAACAATTATAAACGGGCAAATACCAATTCCTTTATCCCATAACATATATAGAGCACCCTTCATGCGATCTGGGTCCGTTCCGATTGCGAGAGCATCAAACAAAGTAGGTAGAAAAAACCTCGTAGATCGGACATAATACTGAGTGTGAACAGGTATTAAACCAGTAGCCCCGTAATATTCATGAATTATAGTGCTCACCCCTGTAACGTTTAGAAGTATAGTCTGACAGTGTCTATATCACCAGGTCAGTACTAGAACTGTGTGAATATGTAAATCTGTGATACCTACCTCCTGACCCTAGTGTATGGTGAGAGTGACAATTCCACTAGATCTCCAATCAACTTATCATCAAGGCCAGACCTTCGACGATAAAGAGAATTCAAATACAACCTGCTAGCGTGGTATAATTGCGCCCTCTTCAAAAACACCAATCGTGCGTTCTCTTTTTGCCTGAAAGACATACGGTTGATGCTGCTAAAGGAGTCAGCGTTTGAGCGTTTGTAATGGGACCGAATTTTAGCGCTTACTCTCTGACTTGGCTGTAGTTCTTTTGAAGAGCATCATACCCGCTTCTGGACATGCCGTACTCCAATAAGAATACGTCCATACCTTTCGCAATGCTAAGAACCGCATCAATATGGTCCTCTCCTTCGCTATTTCTACGTAATGCAATACTGATTGCAGCACGATGAAGCATGTTGCCAAACCGTTCGCGATGTGCAGAAGCTTTCTGGTATCGCGGGTCGTTGGAATCTGAAAGTGCGAATCCTGCATTGACTGTCATCGTCGAGACTAATAGGCGGTCCGCTTCAGTATCCTCGTAAGTACAAGGACTAACGACCTTCTTGGGTTGCTCTTGCAGTAAAGATGATAATCCTTCCCAGATTGATCGAATTGCGTGGAGTGACCTTGAAGGAATAAACCTTAGAAAGAATATTATAAGTACGAAAAGATTCTCTACCGGCAGAAATCATTCCGTGCCACATGGTCCCACTTTTCAGTAGTATCCATAAGTGCGTCAAGCTTCTCTAAAATGGGTGAACCGATCTGGTCGAGAATGTCAAGAATCATCGTTACTTCGCCGGGTGACGGTACTATGACATAGCCAAGTTGAGGTAAGAAAAGTTATAACAAACTGGGTGAATACTTACCGTGCCACTCGATCTTAACATCTTGAGCCTCGTACAGGCGGCCCCAGTGCAGATAGTGTTGTTGGTCGAATTCTCGACAAATGTCAGGGCAAAATAAGTATTCAAGATTGAATCGATATACCTGGACTGTCCCACTCATCAGTATTCACGAACCTGTTATTGAGAGGATATGTTGCAGATAACGCATGGGTGATTCTTGTCAACAACCTTCCGGTGCTCGAGTACCCGCGTTCTGACTTGGTCTTGTCGGTAAGCAGACGAAGAAGGCCAATGATCTCGTCCTTGTGTTTCAAAAGCTGGAGACCAAGTTAGTCGGCGAGGCAAATATGATGATAATGGTGAATAGGCACACCGAAGTAGCACCATATCCTAGGCATCCACGTAATATCGACAAGTCTGCGGTGGAGGGGTTTAGCGAGAGACAAAAAATGTATCGTGACTCGACGCACTCCAGTGTAATGTCGTATCCGAAGGCACTGCAGCATGGCTTGAGGTTGTCCTGACACTAGACGCGCCGTGCTTGAGCTCTTCCTGAATCTGGTTGATACAAAACGGCAAGAACTTGTCGATGGTCTTGTCCGGCCTCGCTCGTGCCAAGCACGATACCAATTGACCAAATGCCTGAACGAGACAGATATCAATAAGGTGCTGGAAGCAGCGGATCTCGGAACAGACCTTCACAGCATTGGACTTAGCGTTAGTAGTCGCATATTCGAAGACTAGTTTGAGAACCAGGTCGAAGAGAGAGTCCGAGAGGTGAAGGCAGACAATATCCAAGGTGCTTTTCACCGACCTGATGACACCTTCCTCCTGCTGTGGTACCGAATTGCGTTTCCCCCCTTCTTCTGGCAGATTTTCAAGCAGGGCGAATACTCGTCGGAATAAAGTTGTGACCCAGTCTGCCAGAATAACATTATCCTGGCTCTCAGGTATGACATAATTATTAGCTTACCCGCAAAGCCAGCGGTGCTATCTCGTACAAGGGATCTTTCCTCGTCCTTATTGAGAATTGATGAACCTGGTTCTACGCCCTCGGGCACGCCGATCACTTCATCGTCTATAACCATCCCTTCCCCAGGTGCATCGCTGCCGAAAGGCAGTCCAGCCTGATGAGAATCCCCGATCTTGATGCCTGCTTGAACGACAGCAACGATGAACATCGTAGTGCATACAGTCTTTATCGGATCGTTCTAAATATTTCGAGTATCTTAGCATTGAGATCTAAGATAGTAGATAAACTGGCTAACCAGGTCAATTCCGGGGAGGGAAAGCTCCAACAGGGGCAATATATGCTTCTGTCCACCTAGCCAACGTTTCTCAGAAACCAGGGGTAAAACTACGCCTGACAGGGTGCTCAAAACAGCGGTTGTCCTGTGCGTTTCGTTTATAGCCTCAAGACCACCATAAGCTCGTTCGAGAACATCAGGCATGATAAGTCCTGGCTCGAGGAGTGCCATGGCACGAAGAGCCCCCTGAGCGAAACTCATGGACAGAGGATCTTTCGAGAACATGGCTAGCAGAGCAGGTGTCCGAAGAGACATGACGAACGATTTTCGAATAGCCGGAGTGAGTCTGTGAGTCTGAAAATAATGTTACCATCAGTAACGACTGCATTGGTCGAAGACTCACAATCGGAATCTTGCAGGAAGGTTGTTCTTCTTCTTTCCAACGTTTACAAAACTCTGCTGCGAGTCTTTGCAAGAAATTTGTAAGCTAAAACACAAGTGATTAACATTATGTTTGACTCCAGCCATGACCTTACTTACGATAATCGACCAGGCACCAGAATTAGAAGGATGGAAGAAGGACTCTGTGCTTGTGATCAATTTATCAAGAGAGTCTAAAGCCCTGGATCCTGCAATATAACCAACTTGCTTGGACCCTGACGGTGTCACAGTCTCTTCTCTTGATGGACCGTCTACCGCCATTGAATAGACAAAAACCTTGGCCAATGCATCTGCAATAGGCTTCATTTAAAGAGCTGATCGGAAACCCGTTGAGAGGCTTACTATAACGGTTTGCCGACCTTTTGATTCTGAGGGATAATTTTTCACCCATGGTATCGGCGTGTAGGGCAGTAGTACTTGCCCCCTAAATTTATTAAGCAGCAGAAAGAGATGTAAATCGTGTCAGCTTACTCTCGTGACCCCTACCGGGACGTCTAGAAGGGAATTTCAGTAGAATGGATTTATTATATTAAGTTTACTCACTCATGGAGCCGAGTGCTTTTCCAACAAGCATGGTCCATTCAGCCTCAGTCCAAATTCCTACGTCCTTCCATTCCGTACCACCATAACCATCCACAGTTGCAGACTTTCCTGCAACATGTTCTTCGGAAAGCTCCCCGCACATCTCGATCAGTCGTTCGTCTGTGACGTTGGAATTAAATGCTTCCCAAAGCTTGAACAACGGCGGAACGTAAAGATGGATGTGAGTCGGAGGAAGAAACGAGGTCAAGACGGGGATCATGCTCAAAATCGACTGGAAACGAAGGGCTACGTCACTATCGAAGGAGTGAAGAATTTATGTCAAGCTTACATCTTGGGTTAGCATTGGCAAAAACGTAGACAGCATATTGGGGATCTCGCTCGCAGGAAAATATCGCTTGCATTGTTCAGCAACGTACAACAGTATGTTCAACATGTTCCTCCTAAGCCATGGCATATAAGTACGACAGAAATGTGAAGTCGGGATGCTCACGAGTCTTCATGAATCCTTTTCTTGGGCCAGAGTTCCTTTTTCAATGCTCTCCATAAAGGTTGCCAAGGTAACTGTAGGTCCGTGGCCTCCAGCTTTCTGCGAGCGTTTCGTTTATTTGCTGTCAGACGCGTGACCATGTCCGCCCATTGACGAACGACCCGAGGTTCCACTCCAGGAAGAACAGTCAGTTCGTAATAAAGCCGAGCAAGCTTTGCACGAGTAGGCGTAGGTATTGGGTACCGCATAAGCATCCAACTGCGCAAAAGATTTGAAGGAACCGATAAGTTTGAAGAGACAGATTTCAACTAACCATTGTAACATTCCATCCCAACTCGTCAAAACAGTCCAATTCTTTGACCTAACGCAGATGTCGATTCTTCCAACAATAAATTCCAACTTGGCAAGCATTTCGTCGACTGATTCGCATTTGTAAGGTACAGAATCAATATATGTCTGGAGGGAGGCAAGCTGCCTGTCTGTCGCAGACTTGTCTGTCGACAGACCCGAAGCCGGGTCTGGACTGTCTGGCACGGACGACTCGTCCATGTTCATAATAAACGATAGAGGATCAGTGCGATCCGAAGTAACGGAGGCGAGCACTAGTTCGATCGCAGCTTGATTGTCCATGATGTAGTTTGGAGGTAAAAAGAAAAGAAAAGAAACGACAACCAATCTTGGCCTCTTATACCGCAGGACACTTGGAGATGACGAATGCGTTGTGGCTTGCGCGGCCTAATTTTCGAATCAGACCGCAGATAACTACGAGGACGCGTACTGGCCGCGTAGTACGATTATGATGCACGTGTTGATTTTGTAATCGCTGACGCTGCAGAATGTCTACGGCGATGTCCAAAGCTGCGCTGGGATCCCTCCGGTTGTGCTCAAGAAACAGATTAACTTCGTTGGCCAAACGCAGTTCTCATACATTTTCTCCAACCTCTTCCCACTCTTCGCTTGTCTGTCGCCGAATTAGGATTTTTGGATATGCCTTTGCTGTATCATTCGCTCTCGCTGCTAATTCTGGACTTTACTTGGATTCAGTTGCTGCATCAGATGATATAGTTCGTGAGTTCCCACTCATTCATTTTCTGCTAGTGTTAACTTTCTCCGTCTCAGTTGACCCGGACACATCTATCACGTTTCCTGCTACACTGCGGATCCCTTCAAAAGTACCTCTGCCCACATTCACCCTTGTTGGGGTTGGCGTCAGAACTGTTTCTTTTCTTGGTATAAAAGTCTATTCTGTTGGCCTTTATGCTGACCTGAGCAACTCGAACTTGAACGTACGTTATGAATACCTGCTCGAGCTGTTATTTACAAAGACCTTGTCCGTAGCTTTCCAGATTAGCAACCCCGGAAGAAAGGCTTGATCACATAGCAAGAACAACATCTTGCGTCCTCAGAATTAGTACGTCCTACCACCACCAGCGGATTAAGCACTCTTCTGACCCCTTCAGTTCCAACGAGATCTACCTCTTACAGTCACCTTCGTGACGGTTTCATGAGAGCACTCCAAGGCCGCCTTGTTTGGTGCAAGCAACAAGGTCTACTCACGCCAGAAGAGGAACAAAGTGTCCAGTCTCCTCTTCGTACCTTCAAATCTATGTTCCCTACCACAACCCTGTCAAAACACGAACCTCTTGATATTGTGATCACTGCTCCCTCCGCGGAACCTCGCACGGTTGTGGTCAGAGATCTGGGTGCTGTACAGAGTGATTGGATGGCACGGGAGTTGATACTGGCCTATTTTGAGGGCCAGGGTCTGAGTCGAAAGGCACGTTTCAAGTCGTTAGAATACAGCATTTACTAATTGACTCTACAGTTTAAACAGTCCGTTTTCCAACGCCTTATGGAACTCTGAAATGATAAAAAATCGCTGAATCCCTCTTTGACTTGAAACCGAGATTTGCTCCGCGGTCTTGTATATGACATCACAACTCACTCGTTATAATATGATAGTTCTCTATCTGGGCTAGAGTACAGCAGAATTAGCGTTCATATATGAATTCGTTGACCGCAAGACGAGAATATTTGATATGCGTTAGCGAGAAGTAGTACCAGTCCGAATTTGGAAGTTTGAGACTGAAGCTTAACTTGGAACTTGACCGGTTCAACATCACTTCCTGCTTAGATACCGTTGAATGATTAGTATGCGATGGCGACACATATAGCTCACCTTATAAACACAAGATGTCTAGCTTCACCCCGTCCTGTTATATCGCACTTCGCCTGCTTTACTTTTGCTAGAACGTACGCGACTCGAGGTTCTGCATCAGACCTTCTCTCTCAAACTCTCGATGTAAAGCGACAAACAACAAGAAAACAAGACTCTGTTGGTCCTTTTGGACTGGGTGTTCCACCTTCTGCTCAAAATGCTGAGAACGTGAAGAAGTGGTCCCAGTTGGGTACAGGTGGCAAAGGTGACGTTTATTCGTTGAACATTCATTTCAATTTCAACTGACCCGTCTATAAAACCTCATTTATATTCGTTGAATTCGAAAGTCATGCGGACCACTGCACGAACGAGTAATCTACTAGTCATTCTATTTGGGGCGGGATTTTCTGCTGTCCTTATCTATGCTCTGACGTCTGAGCTGTTCTCAAAAAACTCTCCTACGGTTCTCCATAGCGAAGCGTGCAAGCTGATAGAAAAATCTCCACGTGTGGGCCTTGGTTGCTTTTTCTGGACGGGACAATCACCAAATTTATTTTCTAGATTGCGAGGTATCTCAATGCGCCACTCTCATTCCACAACAACCCTCCAAGCACAGTACGACCTAGACATAGAAATAGACACGTAATGTCACAAAGAGGCGTGGATTCTTGGGGGAGAGAACACATGCTCCTCAATTTCTACGTGCAAGGAAGCGAACGTGTACCTTCTACTCATGATGCCTCCGATTCCTACATCAATTCTGCGGTCCACTGGACACAGTCAAAATTATCCCATCTAGCTGACATGTCGTTTGATGACATCGTAGATGAAACTAAAGCACGAGCTTCTAGGGCAGTACAGAATTCAAAGTCACTCTTCAAGTTCCTCAGTGGAGAATCTGTATTGTCGCAGGTTCCGCCTCCATTGCACCCATCTTATGAGCCTGCAGCGGATGAGAAGAAGGACGAGAGTGTATTGTCTAACTTAATGGCACTGTTTACTGGAATAAAGGGGAAAAACAGGAAAGGTCATGAGAATGCATTTGTTAGTGGTGATGGAAGAACGTATACCGAAGGGGAAGTTCGTGCCGATTGTATCCTGGTATGTAACTTTTATTTATTTTCGAGTCGGGTTTCATATTGTGCTTACTTCATGCTCGTTAGAATAACCAAGGATATTACGAGTTTCAATCTCTGGAAGTTTATATCCCAAGTGCGTCTTTACTTGATTCTTTCTGAGCTGGTTTCTGAATCATCGCAGGCTCACGTAGCCCAAATCCTATCAAAGTCCGGTTGGTATGAAGCAGTCTGAGTAGTGTGTCAAACAGGACTCCTCGCTGCGTGATATGTTCACCGAATCTGCATTTGCGAATAATAATCGTAGCACCTGTCCATTAATGTACCATTATCTGCATGATAGCTTGTTCGAGTGTATGACAAACTACTCTCCAAAAAGTCTCTGCACTCGCTTTAATACTGAATCCTTTGCGGGATCTACGAAGGACATCAGTTACTGATTATGGGCAGCTCTGGATTGTACTCACCATAAGGATGATCCTTAGACGGAATTTCCAGTAGCGCAGGGAACGCCTGTTGATATTTATCGACTGTCGGTCTAATCTTCTCTGCTATCTAAAATGAAATGTGTATCAACGTCAGCCTGGAATAGAACAACGCAACGGACATGCTGGTTGATTAAGAGGATCGCGATGTCCTTCCTTTCCGTGAAAGATTCAAAAGCATCTTCAATGGTCGATACCTGAGTTTCTGTACAGGGTGTACATGCTTAGCGTCTCAACCTGAGGTTGCATTGATGTGTACGCACTATTATCAACAATCAAGAAGTTCTTCTGCTGTTTGTCGTTTATGTGTCCGATCCCGGCGAGCAGAAGGCCTGTAATCGAATCCTAATTGGTTTCTATGAGCTGACGGCGACAAGATACTCGTTCAGCATGTACCTCGTCGCCAATGACGGCGAGCAAGTTGCGATCCTTGAACGAGGTAATGGCAGCCATAACTTGAAGCCAAACTCCGAATCGATTTCCGTTTCGAAACTCATGTGCTAATTTGTACTTACCTCCTACCAAGCTACATCTCATGGACCTCTTCAATCGACCGCCTTCGATATCTGAAGACACACTTCAGTATAGGCTCTATCCTCCTGACAACTTATCGGATAAACCGGCGACCTTGACTCTCTCGACTCTCGTCTATGAATATGTGCACAATTTGCTGCCAGAGTTTTTATGGCATCGAGATCCATTCCAGCTCAAGGTCGTTACAAACCCTGATGGGAACGGATGGATTCTTGAAGGCACTATGCGAGTCGGTGACTGTGTCGACGATGAGTGGTGTGTAGTTTGGTTGATGAGGGAAATCAGCAGCAAATGGGACATGGTGATCAGGTGTGTCTATTTGCTCAACTCCACGGTTGTCTAATTGGATTTGTAATATTTAACCAGCATATGTGATTCTGACGGAGAGTTTCTGCTAATAGAGGCCGCTGAATCTCTTCCTTCATGGGTGACGCCTTCGAATGCAGAAAACAGAGTGCGCTCCTGATTAACCACTTGCGTAACGACAGTGTAAGTGTTGATATCTTTACTAGGTCTGGATCTACAACTCCCACCTGCATCTCGTCCCTCTCTCACACATTTCTCCACCGTCTAGCAAAAGGAGAAAACACTACCCCAATGCTAAAGACAGTGATGACGAAGGAGATACACTGGACTTGGACTCGGACGGATATCTCACCCTGTCTGATGCGATCAAGATTGTAAGAGATCCTGGGAGTAATACCAATGCTCCATCTGCGGTGGAAAGCATAATCTGGCAAAGAATCAATAGGTAAATCCACAGCAATTCTATTTCTCCCACTGTGCTCATTTGATCGACTAGGTACCCAACAGCAGCTGAACAGCACGTACATGTCACTAGAGCATGGCTTCCATTAGACATCGCGAAGATCTTACTTACTGATCCGACTCTGGTTCAAAAGCCTGTCGAAGCATTTTACACAAGGGATGCGATCCAACTGCGTGTTAGTATATTCATTTCATTATTTTATTCCTCGTGGTCCTATAACTTGTTGTAGACCGTGCACAGGATGGCTCGTTTCAATCCTCAACCCACTGTGTTAACAACTGTAAAAGTGACGCGAACAGCCTATGCCCAGTTAGTCGGTCAAAAATTCCATCCTCCAAAAATATGGGGTCGTTGGCAGGAGACAGAAGGAACAAAGGAATGGCGTTGGAAAGATATTGGAATGAAGCTTGTAGGTTCTCTTCAAATTTGTTCTTTTAATGAGAGAAATGATGTTTTCAGGCTTCTGGTTTTGAAATTTTGTACCAAGAAAGCAAGAACCGTTCAGATGCTACCAAAGTGTCATCTTATCCTACAGTTTGTACATACTTTTCGTTGCGTCCATGTATTGATTGTTGATGTTCCAGGATGAGGCTCGTAAAGAAGCATTGGGGCGTGACGCGGAGTATACACGATACATTGAAAATCTACGTTCTTCTGGATATTTCAAACACGAGGCTCAAGGTTCGGAGTTATGGAAATCCCTCGAGAATAAGGCTGCTATGGCTTTTGTTGATGCTCGACGAGCTGAGTAAGTCAAATTGTTATGATCACGGAGTTCCACATTGAGGGTATCTACATAGCGACGCAACAAGACCGTCATTTGCACTACAAATAAACACAGCTCTAGCAAAGGCTACTGATATCGACTTCACAGACTGCTTACAAGAAGAACCAGACGATTGGCTCGACGTCGACGCAAAAGATTTCGATACCATGCTGCAGGACACATTGGGGAATACAAATGTCGATGTTGATATGGATGTAGATAATCCTGAGGATCGGGCTGCCGAAGAGCAAGCCGCGAAACTACAATCGCTGGCTAAAAAGGTTGAAGACTTCGTGGAAGGCGAGGGCGATCTCGAAGGCGCACGGTTCGCTGAGTAAGCTGGCTTAATCAGACCTACGAATCCTTCACCAAATTTCTATGCCATTTTGCAGCGATACGTTATCGGACGAAGACATAGCCGATGAACTATCTGATTCGGATGAATCAGAGGATGGTAGGACGCCAGAGCGAGAAGCGGCCATGAAGAATCTTGTTCCCGCCCTGGATCCTGATGAGTACGGGAAGATGCCGCCTGCCTTCTATGTAAACTCCCAGAGGGTTGCTCAGACCGCAGAAGCAGAACCCTCAGACGATGTGCCGGCGAAAGAGTCGAGTAACGAGCCTCTGGATAGACCCATTAGGCCTCCAATCCTACCACGGAATAAATATGAAGGGGTGGACTCTGACGATGAGAGCGATGAAGAGGATGAAATTATTAACGAGGAATCCGATGAGGACCATCCTGAAATTGTTGGCGAAATCGAACCAAACATGGCAGAAGAGGAAGATGAGTTCTTGGAGTTTTCTCGACGTGCGCTTGGGATCTCAAACGAGGAATGGAATAATATCATTGAAGACCGGAAAAGTCGTGGAGGTGAGTTTCGGACGAGTTTACTCGTATCTTTGGATCTCATCTTCATAGTATTCGTGCCAACAAGTGCTTCGGCCGACGGCCATGTCCGTATGAAGTCATCGATGCCTATTGAGGGAGCTCCGGTCTCGAAAAATTCGTCTAAGAAGGCTGTGCCAGGACGACCGAACGTTAATCCGGATCTAGATTCGTTTGAATCGGTCATGCAAGCTATGGATCTTGAGTTGGCCCGCTCTCGAACTTCCAAGGTCGGTAAGAAAGGTGAAGAACCAATGAAGCTTGAGAAAGGGAAAGCTAAGGAGTCGGATATTCCTGATAGCGGCGACATAGAAGCGGCCATGGATGCCGAATTGAAGGCGATGCTAGACAACGAGGAATCAAAAAGCGATGATGAAGATATGGATACCGGGATTGATTACAACTTGATCAAGAACTTCTTGGAAAGCTTCAAGAGTCAGGCAGGGCTGTCCGGTCCTGTGAGCAACCTAGCTGGGCGATTACAGCCTGAATGGAAGCTTCCAAGAGATGACTCGAAGTAAGCGTGATACGCTAGCAGTAGTTCCAACCTGTTCACGTAGTAGTTTGGCACCACAAACCGAAACGATTCTGTAGTAACAAGCAAAGGCGACGAATGAGAAATCGACTCGCATCGGACGCAGCCGCGTTGGAATTGCAAAGAGCAGTGGCGGAGTCGATGTTTTTATCATGTACTCCAAGTTGCTCAGGGGATGGAGCACATATATTATCTAGTAGTGCTCAGCCTCGGCGCTCAACACCAACTTGGTGTTGAACGTTGCATAATTAGAGGGTTCCCACAACTAGTACTATAGTAGTGTTAAGAGTACTATCTGGATGGGCCATACTACAGTCACCGGGCACTGCTTTCATTACTACTACTATTAATCAGCCCGGCGTCACTGGCTGCCCCCCGTACCATACGTGCAAAAGTATTTTTCTTCCTCTATACCACACAACTTGAACTCATGTTTTTACGACTCCATACAGATATTATCGATGCGATCCTTACGGTCATACCTGATATCGTGACTCTCTTGTCCTTGATCTCGGTTGCAAAGGGCGTATATGTTGTGTTCGAGACCCGCCAGAGGTCCATACTCAACGCGGTTGTTCACAATCAGCTTGGCCCTGTACTTCCTCAAGCTTTGAGATTAGTACGATCGGCGGGAGACCTCCCTGAAGAGAGGGAAGTCATGATGGATCCAATCATTCTTCGGGAGGCCGTAGCACTCGCTCAAAACGCAAAGGTGGCGACGGCCTTGGAAGCGTTGTACAGTTTCAGGTGCGAGATCTTCTTCCCGTGCAATCTCTCGTGAATGACTTGTTTATGAAATTGACGTATAGAAACAAGGACATTGGATCTGAGACCAGCCAGTTGACGCCAGCCGAATCTTTACGGTTTCAACGTGCGTTGTATCGGTATTGGCTGCATTGTCAGCTCTTTAGTCGTCGGAGGGACGGTGCGGGTGATCAAGTCCAAAACCAAGGCGGCGATGACGACCGAGAACAAGCTCGTGTTGACTTCTTTGACTCCCTCCCGACTGCTGAATTGATGGAGTTCAGGGAATTTTCGGTATTTATGCATGATACTACAGAATGGATTCTTGTCGCCGTCGATGGGTGTTACAAGCGTAAGTCCACTCCTTATTTTTTTTCTGTGTTATTGATCATCTCTGCCTCAAAGTCTCAGACCAGCAACTAATAATATCTTATGGCCCCGCTGTGGTCCTTAAATGTTACGAGACCTGTACAATTCCTCGTAATAATGTTGCTGCAGTTCAATATGGAAGTCTCCCGTACTTGTGTCTAATGCACGCTTTTCAGAAGCGAGAACTGTCGGCGATTGCAGTGAGAAGCACAATAATTTCGAACGACGTCATAGCGCAATCCGAAAGATGTCTGTTTTTCCTTTGATTTTGAAAATACAGTGGCCCTAACTTATTTTCCAGGCAACGAATGTGGCGGTCCGGGGGGGACCATGCTTTGGTGTTCATCAAGTAAGTTGCCCATATCTCCCCTCCCAAATTCAACTTCTGATAGATATCACGATTTGGACAGATTGGCATTCGGTTAAGGGATACATCTATCGGGCACATGTTCTCGACTCTCTCCCTGCGGCCTGGTCAACTTCCTAGAAATTCTGTGGAGGCGCCGACTCTTTCAACTCGCCTGAGACATCATGATGGAGTCACTTCAACCTGGGATACAATCAGGGACTGTATCCAATCTGATACAGGTGACTGGTCTGACGGACGAGCGTTGTGTTACCTGTGTGTGCTCAAACTCCTGGGAAGGCGCTTGTTACAGTGGCTCGTCCGACAAAAAGCCTCAAGTCAGTGACTCCTGAGGCGTTGTTGATTTCACACTGATCAAACCTTGTACGCTCCTTCTACAGGTAAAAACCCCCCTCAAGTCGATTGTTTGTAAGTAAATCATCATCCACGAGAATTCGTGATGGCCTAACTATTCTCTTAGGTATGGCTACGATTGTGAAACCCAGGTACACGACCGTGAGCACGCGGCTGAGTTGAACGTGAGTGTCCATTGCGCATATATGTTTTCTACTAGTTAGTGACTATGTTCAATAGCATTTGTGCGAGCCCTTTGTAGCAACAGGCTCTAGCCCGAGCTGAGGCTTCTATGTTTATTCTCCGGTGTCGGTCGCACTCGTGTTGGAATTGATTTACTCTTGTCCCGGCTTGGTAGAGATTTGCGCGTTTCCTGATGTATACCGTTCTGTATTTTATGAGCTGAGACGATTCCGAATCATACTGCGAACTTGGGTAACTTCATTCGTCATTGGCGTGGACGCCGAGCACTGAGTACTGTATGATGTCGCTGAACGATATTGATTAGTATGGATGCCGTACGCCCACAAAAATGTCATATGAAGTGCACGCAAGGCTGCGTG
>QLOR01000692.1:0-47948 GCA_003313825.1 Sarcodon aspratus
GACCTGTTATACATTGAAAACGACGTGCCCTATTGTCAGACTCGGCGAGTGGTACAAAATTTATTTCCTTAAAAGGCGATAAATTAGGGTCCCACGGTTTGATGGGCGCGCGTGATAGCAGACCTTATATGAGTGTCGCCCTATCAACTATCAACAAGACACGAATTTATAGGTCTGCCTACGGGAGACTAAGAGATCTGTGGAAGGGCATACAATAAGGGCGGATAAGGGCAGGCTATCTGCTATAGCACTGAGAAATGGATGCGCATCTGTGGGCTGTGCGCTCGCTACATACACGGTCACGGTGACTACTATTAGGATAGTAGTATAGTAGGACCCGGAATGAAGACGAAGAAAAAGTGAAAGAACAAAAGCAAGAGTTTTTCCTTCTTAGAATCTAGACATTGGGTAAATAGGATAACTACTACAAGTTCTGTAAGTACTAAAAAACAAAGCAAAGCGAAATAAAATCATCTGACGAAATCAAACGGCAAGGCCGGGGCCGGCCCTGATTAATACGGCAAGTCTTTCCAAAAAAAACCAATCAAGTATCCCAGATCATCCGCACGTGGTCACAACGACGTCAGTCCTACTAGTCGACACTGGAATTTGCGCTATTACCATCTTGTATCTTGGATAGGCTTTCAAAGACTCGCTGCCTCCCATCTCGTCCTTTACTCAATAATGTGGTGGTTGGACCCCGGGAAGGAGGTCCTGAACGTCGTAAGTCTAACAAGAATCCTGATCTCTCTGTAAATCGCTCAATGCGCTTTAGCTGTTCAACCGCATCCTAGCACCTTATGTTCTCAATCTGGATATGAATCAGGTCAATTATGGAATCGGGCAAGGTAGTTCCGAGCCTCGTGCCGCTGAACTCACTAATTCGTATGTTACGATAGGTCAAGTCACGCTTCACAAGTTACAGCTTAAGAAGGGCGCGTTGGATAAGTTTAGGCTCCCGGTAGATGTCCTAGAAGGTATGTTTCTTTAGCATCATGTATTTTCTTGTTCAAGTGCACATGTATGCCAACATGTATGCCCAGGTCATCTCGGGAAATTCACCCTTTCACTTCATTGGATGAATCTGGGGAATCAACCAGTGGAGGTTATTATCGAAGATGTTTATCTCCTTGTTGTACCTTCACCTCAAGGCGATGAAGATCCTGAAGAGGAAGAGAACAGGATACAAGCTGCCAAAATGGAACGCTTAGAAAATGCTGAGTTACTGCACATGCGTGGTCAGACTGTCGTATCAGAGGGTACGGAATTCCGATCATCCTCTTATAAGGCTTCCCTGATTCATTACAGAGGACTCTCAAAAGTCTCAGGGCTTGTTGTCCTCTCTTATAACCAAAATCGTAAACAACCTTCAGGTCACCGTGAAGAATGTCCACATCCGTTATGAGGACAAACTGAGCGTTCCAGGAGTAAGTGCAATTTATTAAGTTGATGCTTTTATAATCGAATCTGTTCTAGCATCCTTTTGCCGTAGGTATTACTCTTGCGGCATTCACTGCGATATCCACAGATGGAAATTGGCAACCTGCATTTATTGATAGCACCGCAGGTGCTGTCCACAAGGTTTGGTTCAAGTTAAGCTCAGTCTGCAAATCTCTCATCTCTGTTGAAGCTGGCAAAACTACAATCTCTCGCTGTATATTTTGACACTGATTCTACTAGCATGGCCGGTTTGCCATACACAGAAACGGTCGAAAAATTTACTGCCTTGGTGACTGCGATCGCATTTCATGGCTACTCGATTTGTTCACTTCTCTCTCTAGATATCAAAAGCAAACAACAAACCAGATCATCAATTCATATTGAAGCCTGTCTCTGGTGAAGGCCGAGTTAGTCATTGTCTAATCAGGAACGATTCGAGTTACTCAAGCAGATTAGATTGTCATTAACCATAAATTGGACAAAATCACTCCCAGATTCGATGTTCAACTATTGTTTGACGAGATTGGTGTTCTCCTGGACAACCATCAGTATCGTGATATTATCTCATTAATTGATATGTATCACTTTTATACTCGACAACACCAGGCTAGTCGTTTTGATTTTATTTGAAGAACTTGACGTCATTTTTGTCCAGTATCACAAATACAGGCCATCTCCGGAAGAACTCCAGGCGAATAAAGCCAGGGCTCTCATCCGATTCGCAGGGACCGCTATCTTGAGCGAAGTTCGGGAACGGAGACACAAGTGGACATGGACCCATTTTGCTCAAAGACGAAATGATCGTCATCAATATGTCGACCTTTTCAGAGCGAAATTATTGGACACTGCATCCCAAAGTGTATGCTTTAGGCTATTTGATCATACTAGATCGACGTTATCAACTCAATTTCTTTAGGATCTGGACAACCTGGGTGTCCTGGAGAAAAGATTATCCTACCAAGATATCAGGTTCTATCGTTCTATAGCTCGCTCCCACGCTCGAAAACATATGGTCGCTCAACAGCAACTTGAAGAGGAGAAAAAGAAGCAGCAATCACAAGCCACCAGTGGCTGGACGAGCTGGTTATGGGGATCATCTGAACAGGAAAAACATGCCGAAGAGCCAGCCTTCACTGGCGAGATGACTGATGAACAACGCAAACAGTTGTATGAAGTCCTCGATTATGATGAAAGAGCTGCTCTAGCTGAATCTTTCCAAGCCCCGCGCGACGCCGTAAACCTAAAGCTCAGCTCGAAGCTTGACAAAGGGTCATTTGCTCTCAGAGCGGACCCTTACGGTTCCGGTTCAGAGATCCTTTCGCTTGCATTCGATGTCTTTGCAGCAGACTTTATCCAAAGGCCGGATAGCTTCGATGCATCTATCTCTTTGGGCAGCTTTGCGGTGTATGATGGAACGACAAAAGATACACTCTACCCGCAGATCGTCCACGTGAAGGAAGGCCAGCGAAATGGAGACACGACCGACAGTGAAAGACTGCGCGAGGATAACGTCAAGTTTGATGACCCTTTCTTTTACGCCAAGTTCGAGAGCAATCCACTAGATGAACGAGCTGACAACGCGTTGACTGTTCGGATGCGTCACATGGAGGTCATATATCATAAAGGCTACGTCGAAGCTGTTTACAATTTTTTCAAACCACCAGACAGCCAGTTGGAATCTGTTGAAGCCCTTCTGGTAAGTCGAAATGTAATCGAAGCCTCCGCGCAAATCCTTATGAATACCACAGGATGCCGCTAGCCAAACCCTTGAAGGCATTCGCAAAGAGACGAGAGCCGGCCTGGAACATGCCCTCGAAAAGCACAAAACGATTGATGTGCAGATGGACTTGAATGCACCTCTTATAATAGTGCCAGAAGCGTAGGTGTCTTCTATTATTTTTATTTTCTCCTAGTGACATTCACAACAGCATAACTACGACTAAATGCAAACACCTCCTCATCGATGCTGGGCATATTGCGATTGAGAGCAACCTAGCGGACAAGAATGTGACGCGACAGATACGCTTGAAGCGCAACCAACAGTACGGCGAGGATGATTACAGACGACTCGAGTCAATGATGTATGACAAATTCTCGCTTCGACTGGAGTCCGCTCAGGTGTGTGGGATGTACTATAACCAAGAACACTCCTGATTGAATTGGTATGAATCGGGCTTAGTTCGTCATTGGCGACGAGCTGCAAGCATGTCGTGATGCTCTTGTGTCAGAAGAGCACGATTCCCTCCATCTATTGGAACGCGTCAACATCAATCTCGAAGTACAGAACTCGATCGTGCCTACTGCATACCGTCTCGCCCGATTCAAAGTCTCGGCCGACTTGCCAACTTTGCATGTTAATATGTCGGACGAAAAGTACAAATCGCTGATGCGGCTTGTTGATGTCTCAATACCTAACTTTGATGGTGACGATCCTCATGATACCTCCGGTTCCCGTGCAGCTATCGAAGTTCCTTATTCGGTTCGATCCGCAAACTTTCCGCTTTCTGCAGGGTTATTCGCGCTTAAAGAGACCCCTTATACTATTGATGATGATGACAATGTTGATAAACTCGTAGAAAGTGCGGAGGCCCAGTTTTTCGAAGCGGACGAAGGCCATGGTTCCAAGGTCTGTTCCGTCTACGCATAGCATTTTCCTCTCTGACACGTTCACCAGCGCCCTCAACTCCAGCAGCATATTTTTGAATTGAATTTCTGCGTTTCTCGTTTACGAGCGGCCTTGTCTAAGTCATCTCCGGATGGCAGGGACAGACAACTGGGAGATGTCACATTCGAACACTTTTCTTTGGCCTTTGCATTGGCGAAGTTTGACATGAGTGTCGATGTCAATCTGAGGTATGTTTTGACAAATCATATCTCTGATGAACCTCATTTACATCAAAAAGGTCGCTATCTATGAACATCTGTCAGCCAAACTCGGACGTAATCGAATTCATGTCCTCTGCTGGATCAGATTCACAGGATGAGGACCTTCTTATCGTCAAATATAAGCGTGTGCAAAAGGCGTCGCCATTCTACGAGTCGGAGTTCGAAGGTATCGATCAGACCGTTGATATTCAGGTTTCAACATTCGTGTTCCGTGTCGCGCCAGAGCCCATACTTACACTATACGATTTCATCATGACAACCTTCGTTTCCACACCCAACGAAACAGTTACTATCATTGATGTGGATGACAATCATAAGGGAAACGTATCTGTTGTCACCGTCATGCCTGAGAACGAGACTTCCGCGCAAAAGATCCGCGTCACTGTCGACTTGGCAAGTGTTCAAGGTAGTTGTCTGCTCTTTTCGCGTGTCATAGTTATTGATTCATTTGCAGTTGTCCTTCTGAACGAGAATATCAGAATTGGTACGCTTTCATTGTCTACTGCGAATATGGCCGTGTTGCTTCGTACAAATACTATGAGAGTCACGGCGAGACTTGGGAGGTTGAGCCTCGTCGATGATTCAGACATTAAAACCGTGTCGCCGGAATTCAAGCACATCATGTCCATCGAAGGGGACAACCTTGCAGAATTTGCTTACCAGACCTTTGATCCATCGGAGGACATTTACGCCGGTATCAAATCGAAAGTCTTTTTATCCGCAGGATCCGTCAAGTTCAATTTTTTGGAGCAACCTCTGCATGACATCTATCTATTTGTCACAAAACTCGCAAGGTTGAAAGGTGTTTACGATGCTGCCACTCAAGCTGCTGCACAGAGGGCATCTGAAATTGAAAAGATGCAATTCGACGTCACCATCAAGACTCCAATTATTGTTTTCCCGTCAGATCCTGCCAAGACGTTAGACAAGCTCACCATGCGTCTTGGGGAATTTGTTGCTCGAAACTCTTACGAAAATCTAGCAAACAAGGTCACGGCTAGTCTTCGTGGGATCCAACTCTCGTCAGAGTTCCAAATTGACAACAAACTATCTACTCTGAGGATCATCGATGACATAGACATTACCGCCGATGTTATTCAAAATAGTGGCATTGATCGCAATCGGGATATCGACTATCCTGACGTGCAGGTAATGTCGCCAATTACACTATGCTTTTTACACTTATTTTAATGTTGTCAAGATCTCGGTTAATATGTCAGATGTCAAGTTACACTTGACTCAAGTCCAATTTATCGTTCTCATGAACCTGTCTCAATCCATACTTCGCGTGTTGGAAGGTGACTCTCAAGGAGTTGCCCAATCTAAAGAAACGACCTCTTTAGGACCTCCTAGCGGACCACAGTTGTCTGAGATCTCATTGAAACTGTCTACAGATCTTCAACCAGAACTTCAGGGTTCATCGTCTGCCAAAGGCCTCAGCAGTTGGGCCAAGTTGGATCTGGTTGTCGCCATCGGAGCCATAAAATTACACTTGTACGACCAATTTGCTACCGAGTCCAACGTCGCGGATCATGGAATAGCCAGATTTGCTCTCAACGGCAATACTTTGCGGCTTAAAATGTTAACTGACGGCTCCTACGAAGCTCAGGTTGTACTCAGGTCATTTACCATGAGTAACACGCAGAAAGGCAATTCCAAGTTTCGGGAGATTATACCCGCTGCCCAGCATGAACGGAATCAAGTCATGGTCTTGTACACCGCGTCTGGTGGCTCTTCACCTTCTTCACTTGCTATCATCACTGTGGATTCTCCTCAAATAATCGTCGCTTTTGATCCCATGTTTGCGATCCTAGATTTTATCATGAGCCCCTTTTCGCACAGCTCATCATCTGTAGTTGCCGCCGATGATTACCGGGCTACAGTGCCCCAGAATGCTGAATCCACAAGCCAGTCATCAGGGATCAATTTCAGATTTGATCTCCACGACGTAGCTGTCAGCGTTCTGGAGAACGAGTCCAATGCAGATTCTCGAGCTATATGTCTGACAATCAAGCAATTATCAGTCTCACAACAGGTATAGCTGCAACTTTGTTTGCAAATTTTGAGCTCAACGTCTCGTATCAGGGTGTCATGGCGCTCACCGTCAGTAACTTGGGAATGTCGCTAATGCGCATGGGCAAAGCCTCTGAAGATGTTCGTTTCTTGGACGAGATAGATCTGACGTTTTCAATGGATAGTCGATCTTCTTCATCGCAGCAAATGGTCAGCATGGAAATAAACGCACAACCCATCATTTTTAGAGTATCGTACCGCGATATCAATTTGATCACGAACATCACCAACAAAGCTGTAGAGCTATATGGGAACTCGATGAATGCACGATCAGCAGACAGCCCTCAACCTGACGCAACGACAGGTCAAGCCGTTGTCAGAAGTCAGAAATCAAGCCGCCTCACATTACAAAGCAAGAAATCATCCAGGGGTGTTGGTCGTGCTCATCTGGTAACTACTAAAGAACAGGTACATATGCATATACTGTCTTACGTACTTCTGATGCTATATTTGTCCTAGTTGAAGGGTTCGTTCGGTGGACTTCGAGTTGTCCTCATAGGGGATATTCACGAACAACCCATGCTACATTTGAAGGTCAAACCGTTCATAATCAGCGTTATGGACTGGTCTGGAGAAGTAAAACATCTTCTATGTGCATTAGACGTGCTTTTCTAACGTATTTTGTCGTCAGCTACATGCAACAACAACCTTGGCTACTCATATCAGTTACTGGAACCTTACAAATTCACACTGGGAACCTCGTCAGTCATTCAATTCCGAAACTATAGCCAAAATAGCTGACCCGATTTTTAGTGATTGACCCTTGGACATTTACCACCTCTGTGAGCTTTGCTGGTCTTCTGCTAGTACTGCAGTATATCTTATTCTTCTTGTATAGGTTTCAAAAGAAGATGGCACAGGTGGCACGACTATGACTTTGTCCGCTCGCGAACATTTGAATTTAAATATAAGCACGACCTTTGTTGAGTTGGCTTTGACCACTTTTACTATGTGGACACAGGAGAAAGATCGCGTCCTAAACCAGGCTCGGGGAAGTTATGCTCCTTATCGTATCCGAAACCGTACAGGGTCCCCGATCAATGTGTGGTCGGACATCGAAGGGAGTGAATCAAAGGATTCAGCGCCTACGAAGATCTTGAACAATCAAACCGTAGAGTGGAGGTTCGATGACTGGAGAACAATGCGCGAAGTTCGTTGTGTTATTCAAATCGGTGGTACACCTATTGACGATGCTCACACAGCATGTCTCGTCTGCGGGGCATAATAGTATCGGGATCCAATTCCCTGAGCAGGCCTGGGAACAGTTGCGAAGTGTCCCGGTTGATCGCGAGGGAGAATATACCTTTCTGCTTCGTCCTCGCACTGACAATGTTTCCCATCGTCTTCTCTGCGAAATCCAGGTTCAAGATAACGTGAAACTGGTTACGTTACGGTCGACATATAGAGTCCAGAACCAAACACTGTACCCAATTGAACTTACATTGGTAGATGATAAGGGGCGGCCGGTCTATTCCCTGGAGAAAATTGGTGCGTCGGCTCAAACCTGTTTTCTATCCGATGTTCATGCGTATTAGCTCCCGGACACGACTACGCGCTTCCCATCGAAGCAGTTGTCAAGAACAGAATCAGAATACAACCTGACCGTACGTCACTACCCTTGTGTACTTCACATGGTGCTTATACCTCGCCTTAGAGGGATTCGGTTACCGGTGGTCTGCTCCTATACGATGGGAAGATCTCATTGCGAAGAAGAGCTTTACAGTCAGATGCAATCATACCGATGAGAAAGAAGCAGCTTTCAGATTCCACGCCTACGTACAGACAGATCTTAGCGATCCTATATCACGGTAAGCTCCCTTGACCAGAAATAGCTACCAATATTTACTTGGCGTTTAGCAAATATCCTAAGATTAACTTCAAACTTCGGGCCCCGATTGAATTGGAAAATCTCCTTCCATTTGATTTGCAATATAGGATTTATGATAAGAACACTGATCAAAACTGGAAGAGTTATTTACGCAAAGGGGGGATCATGCCGGTTCATTCAGTAGAATTAGGACATCTCGTTCTTCTGAACGTGACCGTGCAAGATAGTCGTGCGTCTTTGCTATTATTTTGATTTATTTTACACTCAAGTTCTCGTGGCAGCTTTCCAACCTAGTGATTTTGCTATCATCAATACTGATGGCCATTCGGACTTCGACGTAGAAAATTCTCTCTTCCTACGGGATGCGAAAAGCGGAAAGCTACAGCTGAAGCTGAACTATGTGTATGTCCCTTTCTGTTCAAATTTTGCCCAACTAACTCAATCATTAGCCGTTATCCGGATGCGGGCGGTGCCTTTAAAGTGCAGGTTTACAGTCCATATCTCGTAATCAACAAGACAGGACTTCCTTTCTACATAAAATCTACGCGGTCGACTCGCCCAGGCTTTACTCAAGACATTGCTGGTGAAACAAATCCAGGTCAGTACCTTTTTCTTTCCCATTCTCTCATGAGTCAAGAATGATTGCCACAGATGTCTTGTCAACCCCCACACCATTCAGTAAGCTTGTCTCTCCGATGTGGCTCACTCGCATCAATAACATTCCTGTAGTGTTATCTCATCCGAATGACCGAGGAAGTGAATTCGTCTTCAAGATTGGAAATTCGATGTGGTCCAAGGTAAGTTCAGGTGTACCTTGAGATGATGTCAATGATCTGACGAATCAATTAGTATGTCAGTTTGGAGGCTCCTGCTGCGGAAATAAAATTGGTGATTCCCGCGGATTCCCATAAGGCTGAAGAAATCCACGCCGGTCTTTCATGGACAGAAGGTCTTGGGAAGTATAAACTGACGAAGGTCATCACTATTGCTCCACGTTTCTTGATCATAAACAACATGCCTGATGCCATATCCTTCCGTGAACATGGAGTCGGACCCAGGGGTCGATCAACTATTGAGCCTGGTGAAAAGTGCCCATTGCACTTCATGCGTGTCGGAGATGAAAAGCTCCTTACTGTGACTTACCCTGGGTTAAACGCAAAATGGTACGCTTCTACTCTTTCGTCAATGTGATCATGCGAGTTACGTTATTATACAGGTCACCACCGATAAACATTGAGGACATTGGGAAAGTTGCGTTTCGATTATCGTCCTCTGCGACGACGGAGAGTGAACACCTGATAGAGGCTGATGTCAAGATCGAGGGGTCGACTATTTTCATTTACCTCAGTCGAAGTCAGAATGGTTGGCCTTTCAAATTTGAAAATGGTAGTGCATACAAGATCTCTTTTACACAGGTGGTGAGTCGGTACGTTGGTATTGAACGGGTTTCCAATTTAGCTATCCACCAGGACCAAAAACATTTTGATTCTGACTCGTCAATCAAGCCTTACCCTTCCTACACGCTTTTGCCTGGTGAGGAGATGGACTACGCTTGGGATTATCCTGCAGCCAAGGAAAAGAAGATCTTACTGGTGATCAACGAGGCACGACGAGCGCTGGATATCATGGAAATAGGCAATCTCGTTCCGTTTAGATTCAATGTGAGTCGTTAAGCTTCCTCGAAATTCCTCTCTGAGTCAGGTTTGCAGGATACTAAGGGTGTTCGAGCTGTCTCGCTGGATGTTCGGGCAGACGGCCACACTCAAATTCTGCAAGTTACTAATTACAACCCCGAATCGAGCGTTTACAGGCCCCGGCATCGTGACTCCATTTCGATCACAAGACACGAGTCAGCTGCTAGCAGCCAAGAAGCCTTTGAAGCTGTGACTGAAGAGACCCCTCCCACATTAGCGTTCAATCTGGACCTCGAAGGCGTTGGTATTTCGCTAATAAATAAAAAACTACTAGAAGTTGTCTATATCTCAGCGAATGCTCTCAAGTTCGAGTATACGAGCAGCCCGGTTGCACAGTCGGTGACTCTGTCATGCGGATCCTTCCAAATCGACAATCAGCTGCACGAGGCTATCTATCCTGTCGTCTTGCAACCAACCCCGATTACCAAAGAGTCAAGTGGTGTTGCCTCTTTGCCTACAATCCAGGGTTCTGTTATCTGGTTAAACGACCAAGGCAAGTTCCCACTCGCCAATGAATCGTCATGCTGACAGCCGTTACAAATAGCGCATGGAGTCGTGTTCATTAAATATTGCTCTATTCTTCTACAAGCCTTGACTATCGAAGCAGACGAAGACTTTTTATTTTCTGTCTATGATCTCACGAAGATTCAAGGGGCGTCTTGGGACAGCGGTGAAACTGAGTATGTTCTTCCGAAGGTTATTTGCACCTTGATCTCAAATCCTTGTTAGTGTACTGATCCAGTATCCTGATACTATTCCCGAACCGCCGCACCATGCAGAAGCTGGCCAAGATCTGTATTTTGAAGTCTTAGAGTTACAACCGATTCGTCTTACGTTGTCTTTCGTCCGAACGGAGCGGGTCAGTAGCGAAGACAAGTACGTGCCACGTTTACTTCTAGAAGAGTGTCATTCCGATTCTGTGCTTAGATTAAGCATACGGAACCCTTTGGCCGTGATTCTCAACGCGCTAACGATGGCGGTCGGAAACGTAAATGATGCCTCGCTTGAGATGAACGCATTAGCTATCAAAGATATGCGGTTAACTATGCCGGACCTACAAGCTCGAATCATGTACCACTATCGGCAAGAAGTCCTGCGTCAGCTCTACCGTATATTAGGCTCTGCCGATTTTATCGGAAATCCAGTTGGTCTGTTCACCAATGTCAGTTCTGGGGTCGCGGACATCTTTTATGAGCCTTTCAACGGCGTTGTAATGCATGGAAACAAGGAATTAGGAATTGGGATAGCAAAGGTATATTTTATTTGGTTTATATGAAGCTGTTTAAGAACCTTTCGGAAGGGCGCCGCAAGTTTTGTGAAAAAGACTGTGTTTGGTTTCTCAGATAGTTTCACCAAATTCACGAGCAGTGTTGGAAAAGGTAATTCAATCATAAAGAGCTGCAACTGTACTGATAATTGACTTCACAGGCCTGTCCGCTGCAACCTTTGATGAAGAATACCAAAATCGACGAAGGATGGCGCAACGACGAAATAAACCTAGACATGCCATGTAAGCACCATATTTTTCACTATTTCACATATTCATAGTATTCAGCTATGGGGTCGCGTCTGGCGCTGAGGCCCTCGCAACAAGCGTAGCTAGTGGGGTGGAAGGGATCATAGTACGTCCAAACTCATATGACCATTGAAGTGTTATTCATAGGAGATAATCATCAGATGAAACCTATCGAAGGTGCGGAATCTGAAGGAGCACTTGGATTCTTCAAGGGTGTAGGAAAGGGTCTGGTTGGGTGAGTCAGGTGCCCGTATTTAAGATGAACCCCCTGATCATGTCTTCGAGCAGCGTTGTGACGAAGCCTGTTGTAGGTGTGTTTGACCTGGCTTCTAATCTAAGCGAAGGTGTGATATGTGCTGTACATCCTTTGACATTATCTAAAAATTGAACCCAGGAATTCGAAATACTACAACGGTATTCGATGCACCCGATCGAGATCGGGTCCGACTTGTGAGTATCCTTCGACTGCTAATCTCATGTTTTTGGTTCATATCTATGTGTTAGCCTCGAAATACTCCAGCAGATGGCGTTCTAGTTCCATACGATGCACGAGGTGCCATCGGTCAAAGTTTCATGAAAGACTTGGATAACGGCGCTTATCGGGCCGAGTCATATGTCGCACATATCAGTGAGTTATCCAAGATTCAGCCTTTACCTCTTGTCCTCGGCTCATCTGTTGGTCAGACCTTCCTGGCGGGGACAACATTGTTTTGCTGACCGCTTCTCGCGTGATTTCATTTTTGTCACGGAAACTCGCTATAGATTGGGAGTTGCCATTCACACATGTGCAAGGGGTAACAACCGAAGATACTGGCATCCGGTTCGCCCACAAGGCGGGCAAGGAACACGACAAGTTCGTATACATTCCCGACAAATCTTCTCAGACGTGGTTCTTCGGACAAATAGCATCAGTTGTAAAATCTTTCAACGCACGCAGACGAATGGACTAGTAATGAAACTAAACGATGTACAACAGAATGTAGACTAGCCTAGGGTATTAGAGTATTTCTTCGCAAAAAAACAAACCGAAGAACAAAAAAGCAAACCAAGAGACAATTGACTAGAAGTTCTAAAAGGATACGTAAACCAAGAGAACGAATGCCGGACTAGTTGAATACATGGAAAACCCATCTGTATGCATTAAGTAGAGTAATAAATACACCCAGGTGCCTGCCTGCATCATTCATGCACGAAGAACGCCAGTCGTAGATCGGCGAGAATCCCAAACAGGGTCCTAGCTTGTAGTCGTAGCACGTCGAACGTCGATAGCAGTTGCATTGCTCGCCGAGCGGTCCCGAGGCAAGCTCATCAGATTCTGCTGATTACGGAATTGCTCCGTATTCATAGCAGTCGGCGTACCCCGTTCTTCACCATCGCTGATGCTAGTACGAACTTGAAGGATGTTCTTCACGTCGGTATTTTCGTTGTAGCTATCCCGCGGACTCACAGAGTACGCGCTCTGAAAATCAGACATGTCTTCGTCATCAGTCGTCGCCATTCCGCTTAGTGTTAATGCTGGAGTGTTTGGGATGGGTGCCATAGGGGGAGATCGAGGGGTAGCACTGAGGGAGATTCCAGAGCTGATCTTACGTAACGGGCGCGAATCTGGTGTTTCTGAAGCAACGGAAGATGATCTCAAACGCATCTCTGTATCTGTGGCGGTGGTTTCTGTCGCAGCACTGATGGAATCCACACGTTGACGGACGAATTCTGATTCTGTGTTTGAAAGGGAACTATTCGCTCGCGCTTTTCGTGGTTTTCGGCCTCCTCTTCTGGGACGTGTACGAGTGTAGTCCTCGCTTTCGCTGCTAGAATTGAGTTTTCTAGACTCTGCCGCCAACGCAGTCTCGAGCTGGGGAAGCCAAGAAATTAGATTGGGGAAAAAGCAAAATAGCATGTGAGATATACTTTTCTCTGTATCTGCAGCACCTTTTGAGCGATCCTATCACTTTTCTCACTAATGCCTTCGTCCACAGCCACCATGGCGTCTTGAGGACCCTCTTGTACCTCCGTCGCCGAGAAGCGCTTCTTTTTTGAAGGCGAGATGGGTTCTGACAGGTTCTCTTCTTCTTCCTCTTCAATGACAGTGTCCGTAGGGCGGTCAATGCTAGGAAGGACATCGTCTTTCGGGTCAAAATCAACCAGTGTTGATTCTGTGCCGTAGGATCGCAACTGTTTGTGACGGGCTGCATCGCTGTGCTTCCTGTGTGGCGTGCGCGTACCACTCGCAGAGTGTGAGGACATGCGACTAACAGGACGAGACTCGTAGTCCGAATCATCGTCGAGGTCGACTTGCATAGACTGAAGGGCACGTTCAATCTGCGCTTCTACTTCAGCAACCATCTCTAAACGTTCTTGCTCCATCTTCACCATCGCATCTCTCATTTTCTCCAATTCCATCAAGGCGTCTCGATGGGCGCCCTCTGCGGCGTTAAGTTCTAATGTAGGGTCAGTTGCGGATTCTAGCACGAGGGCGATGAGAGCACGCACGGTTTTGTAATTTGGCCTTCTCCACGCTCGTAGACGTCACCAAACCAGATAATCTCTTAGCCTCTCTCTGGTCTTTGTTCATCTTCGCTCTCAATTCACTTGCTTCCAGACTCAATTTCTCAGCATACTGCTCAAAGGTAACGAACTTGTCCCTCCACAGATCTGATTCAGTCATTAAGAAGTTCAGTCGCCGGGACAAACGACCAATCTTTGTTTCCAAATCATCTCTAGCATCCACAAACGCAGAGGCACGTTTCCGAATGGACAATTGAATAAGTTGTTCAGCAGCAGATAATTGAGGTGGGCGTCGGACGGATCCAAATGTACTGATACGTTTAAACAGGGTGGGTTTCTTGAACTGAAAATTCGAGCAAATAAGTCAGGATGAGAACATAAGGATAAAAACCAATGTACTTTATCTTGTAGGACACTATCGAATGCTTGTATGATCTTTGTTGAATGCCACCATTCCGGGGATTTGATCACGTCAGCAACAGCGGTGGAAGCTGCCCCTCTCTTGGCTTGGATCTTGCAAATGGGCCTAAACCGACCAGCAGGGAAGGCTTCTTTGAGCTCACTTAAAGAAGATCCGGTTAACTCTGTCTCGTTATGACCGTGAAATACATACATAGGGACTCCATGATCAGAGTGATAGTTCGGCTCAAATGCTGATAATATTCTTTGACGGTATTTATCCCGCTGGTGCTTTTGAGACACCACACCTGATGGCGGGGAACTGCAGCTTCTACAGAGTATCAAGGAAGCAGACGTTATTAGCTACAAAATGCTGGGACAGCAAAACGGCATACAAATAGTTAATGTCACTAGTCATCAGGTCAATATGATAATATTCTCGCAAGGTGTAACCGAAGCAACGCACAGATCAACGATACAAACTTCAGCAGGAGGTTTGATAGAGTATCTTGCTTCCGTTGCCAGGCCAATGATGTACGGACCAGGATCCTCGATATAGATCTTCGCATCACGTGAATGAACAGCGGGCAGAGCCACTCCATTCCACCCACGAAGCTCAACGATGTATTTGATCGTCATGACCGCGATCTACAGAAAAAAATGAGTTTATAAATGAATCAATGGAAAATAATATATTTACTCCTAGCATGGCAGGGTGTCGGGAGTAAAACAAAATACGACCGGTAGGCGAAAGCGCAATCTAGTGGAGTCATCAGAACAAAAATATAAGGTGCAGAGAAAAACAAAACGTGCCTCGCAAATGGTCAGGATGTTGTCGATGTTCAAACACTTGAAAAGCGGCCACATAGTGAAGTTGATATCTACGAGACCTCTACCGAAGTCAAGCCCTCCGGGAAAACGCGCGACAACTTCCAGACTTGTCTCAGTGCCGTCGTGTTTGGCACTAGCATCGAGCCGGACAATTTCACCCGGACGTGGAGCAGGGAACGACAAGATCTTCGAAATCTGGAGGGTGTGGGATTGCACATCTTTGGAAAACCGTGCCCATGAGAGTGTCAGATAATCCCGCATAAGATCGTAGATTGGATACCGCGAAACCAAAGCTGTCGAAACAAATTAGTAACTGCACACAAGGCGAGGTCAGAAAGAGAGAGAAGTACTCAGTGCATAAGGAAGCCAAAAGACAGAATCTACAGGTAAAAATAGGGTACTTTCTCCGGGAGTATGGCCCGCCATGCTAGCGACTTCATAGTCACTCTCGCTCACTGCACCATCCATATCAGTCTCTCCATCAGTCTCAGCGTCGGTAGCAGTACCCCAAAGAGATCGGGTACTACTTTTTGTCTTCCTTCTTGCCAAAGAGCTAACATCACCTACATTCGCACTAGGACCGGCAGCATCAGCACGAAGGCTCTTGAGACGAGCAGCGACGAGAGACTGAGCAGATTCCTTGCGAGAACGGTTGTTATTAGACTCGAGAGTACGACGAATTGCGGCAGTGCGTTCCGCGTCAGCGTGAGACCACACAGTCAGACAAACACCGTGATAAGTCACAGTGCTACCAGTAGTCGATGCGGTGGTATTTCCAGGGAGCTCATGAGAAGTCGACGATCCACCGTGACCAAGGAGGGTCGGGGGTCCGAGAAAAGCAGACGAAGGTCTCGCGTTTGTGAAGGGATCCTCAGTAAAGGAGTACGGGTAGGTGACGGCTGAATTGGGACGGTCTGTTGTCGTTGAGAGGACTGATGCACGAAGGACATCGTTAGAGTGAGAGGGGGCAAGAGGGGCTGAAGGCGCGGGGAGAGTGAAAGTAAAGCTGTGGATAGTGGAAGGGGGCTGTAGGGTTGACGCGACTACTTCGACCTCGCGAGTGAAAGAGAGCTTGAACGACAATTGTGTGAGACGCAATGAAAGGATAAAGATATGGAAAAGAGTAGACCTTCAACGACTTGGACAAGATTTTCCCGACGTCCTGCTTGTTCAGGTAGCCAGCAGAGCTGAAACCTTCCTCGACTTTACCTTTCTTCCTGCGCTTTGAAGTTCCGCCACCGGCACCAGGACTGAGAGTACTCCCAAGCACCTCAGGTCTCCACCATCTGTTGACTGCGCCCTCAGAGTGATGCAGACCAGTGATGGAATCCGGATCAGCAAGAGTCCAAGTATGTGGAGATTTGGGTAGACCAGAGACAATGTATAGAGATGTAAGAGGGAATGTAGGACCAGAGGGAGGACTAGAATCTGCAGGACGGACGGAGCGCGTAGAGACGAGAGAAGTACGTGTGGACGCGGGGATGGGCTCCATGCTCCTACGGTGCTTGATGCCAAGTATCCTGCTGGCCTTGTCAGGACGGGGAGAATGAGAGAGATGTTGGTGTTGAATGAGCGATTGGGATGTTTCCTGGGAGATGGTAATGATCGGATCTGTGGTTGAATCTTTTTTGCCGCTGGACGCGTTGGAACGAACGCTGACGGAGGTGGACCGTTGAGTAAGAGAGTGGAACTTCTTGTCCGAGGACTTCTTTTCCAGAGCTTTCTTGTCCGGCGCGTCGCGCTTGTGGATAGACTGGTCAGACCAACGCGACTTGAGAATAGTTTCACCAACAATTGGAGAAGCAGCCACTGCGGGCGCTGGAACGGAAGGATAACGGTTATAGGATGACATACTGATCACCCTGAGCGAACGGCGGCCTCCTAGGAGTGTACAGCAGGGGGGGCGTGCACCAGCTGGGAAAGGGAAAAAGCGAGCGTGATTGAAGCCTCTTAACAAAGAGAGGGATCTTCTGGGATGGGTGGATGCGAAAACCGGACAAGCCAACGACTAAAACACGTCTCCCGTGTCCCTACGCGCATTCCAACAGAATTGAACACCGAGAACAGACGCGCTCCTCCTTCTCTCGCTAACTATTTCGTCGGCAAACAAGATCCCATCAGTCCCTGCCCTGGCTTTATTATTGTCCCATTTCTGTATCTACGTTCCGTTAGCATGCCCACTCATTGTGTTTCACCTTGACAATCCAGCGCCTCCGTACCATTCATTCTGCGGGCCTGAGCAGAATAATGTCAGTCGTCCGTCGCAGTCAAGTGTAGTAGTCCCCGCCCTGAATGATTGATGTGCCTTACTGGTGGCCGCTATTATGTAATCACCCTCTTAAGTTCGCGCCAGGGCTCTACTAACCGTTCCAGTCACCACCACACACACAACAGGAGTCGCCGTCGAACATGATCACATCCTTTCTCTTTCATATCGTCAGGTAGGTTTCTTATCGGCAACCAGTCCTCTCCATTAACACCTCTCTCAGCGCCTGGTTTGCCTTCCTGCTTCCCTGCTTTGCCACCTACAAGGCCTTATCTCGTCACTCTGAGCCAGACATTGAGAAATGGTGTATGTACTGGTCTGTTGTCGGTGCTCTTGTGGGCCTTGAATACCTCTTCGAGTGGGTTGTTAGCTGGTCAGTCCCCTTGATACGTCGTGTGCTTAACAACCACTGATCAGGCGACCTCAGGTTTCCCTTCTATTGGGAGGTGAAAACCCTTCTGTTGCTCTTCCTAGCACTCCCCCAGACACAGGTTAATATCACTTTCTTCGCACAAAAAGAAGTCCCATTCTAACACGTCATCTGCGACAGGGCTCCACCTGGCTATACAAAAGCTATCTCGAACCCTACTTTATCCAGAACGAAGCCTCCCTCGACGCAGGAATCGTTGCCGCTCAAACCAATGTATTGGTTTTCGTCCAGACCAGATTATCAGCCTTGTGGGAGCTCATTTGGGCTATTGTGAATAAATCTCCCGCACCCGGCCAAGCTACGGGTGGCCCCGCTGCTCCTGTGCAAAGTCCGCTGGACACCGCTAAACAACTGTTCAGCTCTTACGCTCCTGGGATCCTAGGCTCCTTTGTTCGCCCTCCCGCCCAATCCCATGCGTCGTCCTCCTCTTTCCAGTCCCCTGTCGCGGGCAATGTCTACCAACGTTCTGCAGCTTCCACTCCTAGTCATGAAGCTCCTCCCCCCTTCCCCGAGCCGCAGATAAACTAAACTCCAAGTTTAAACCTATCCAATGGTAGCCGAGGATTAGTTTGATTACAGATAGATTGTTTGCGCTTGACTATGATCCTTACGCAATCGAAACACGTTTCCATAGCAACAACAAAATGAAAAAAGTCCGTGTGAGAGAAAAGTGTTGAAAAATACATCAAAAATTACCCTCCAACCTTGTGTCTACGGAACGCGCTTTCCACGTCTCCTAATGTATATTCCAGGCTGATCCCACTGTTCGCATAACACTGCGATATGCGCTTCTGGAAAAGTTCCGTTACTCTCACCAACTCTTCTTCGCAAGCTTTCCAAACTCCAACCATGACCGTCCCCTGAGCGATCGGTCCACTCTCTTGTTGCGCACTTGTATCCGACGCCTCTGTGAAATGTTTTTCCACTCGCTTGAACAGCGCATCCACGTGCTTCCGGACATCCTTGGAATTGTACTCCTTCACCGTTTTCTTCAGGGCAGACTTGTTGTAGCTGCTGTTGCTCGCAACCTCCGTCGGGGCCGTGGTCTTGAGTAACCGCTCAACTCCTTCAAAATAATCCTTGAAAGAGCACAAAATTCAGGATCAGCGCGTCGTGTGATGTATCAAAGTCTAACAACATACCAGGATCTTCAAAAACGGCCGCCTTAAGACAAGCTTCACATAAGCATTGAGACTCTCGTCGTAAATAGCTTCCGCGCGTTTCAAGAAGTCTACAACGGATCCAATCTCCAGTTTCGCGATCTCCGCGACGAAATGGTGCATGTTCTCTGCCTCGGGTGTAAATCCAAGTAAAACATTGCAGACCTGACGGGTTCTGCTTACCTATCAAGATGACATGATAATTTAGCTGTCCCTTATCCTCCCCCTCGCCGTCCAACTTGGCCATATGCTTCAAACAGTCAAACATACTCTGGACGATCTTATCATATGCAGTGTCGACAACTTGTCGGATTTCCAGCGAGTCCGTCTCGATGATCTGAGACTCGACACGACCAACATAGACGGGAAAATACTTGACGAACGGCACCACCCCCTTTCGTTTCTTGCTCGTCACCTTGGTGTCTTCGATAACCTTGATTTGCTCGTTCTAGAGAATGCATAGATCGGGCCCTAAGCCTTGCGTCACACGACCCAATATTTCACGCACCACATGACGATCAAATACGCCTTTCAGCCGTGTATGATGCTTTTCCAGTAGGCCAAACAGAT
Source organism: Sarcodon aspratus (assembly GCA_003313825.1). Lineage (NCBI taxonomy): Eukaryota > Fungi > Basidiomycota > Agaricomycetes > Thelephorales > Thelephoraceae > Sarcodon > Sarcodon aspratus. The sequence goes on from QLOR01000692.1 coordinate 19,599, forward strand.
ATGCATTATCTCGTTCGTCTGCAAGCGACATGAAGCGTTCCATAGAAGCAATGAGCCCGATTACTCCTCTGATCGACGGTGAGATCATACCAAAATCATTTCAAATAGAAATCCCACTCACAGATTATCTGTAGCCGATGCAACATCAATCCAGGTCTTCAAACCAGCAGGCAAAAATCCGAAAATCAAGTCCATAGCACCTCGCACAAGCTTGCTTGTAGCCTGACTCAATCCGCCGAACCTCATCGCTTGCCGTCGGAAATAATTTTCCAACCCCATGTAATCCGCGAACGTCAAGTCAGCTTCATTAATCTGCAAAAAGTCCGCAATAAACAGTTGCTCGCGACGAATTTGAGGTGCCAATGCTTCCAAGATATACGAAAGGGCCTGGGACCAAAGGCTAAATCAGTACCCGCTCATTAAATAGCAAACAGTATAATAGACCTCTGATCCACGTAAGTCTCCGTCTGGCTGCCTTTCTTTGTCCTTCCCCAAAGGTCCGCGGACGATCGTACCTGCACGGCGTATACCACTGGCCGTTCTTGGCGCTGGCGCGGTCTGTGGCCCAGAAAAAGCTACGAGATAAATCTTGAGCATCATAATGAAACGTTCGTTAGTCACTTACTTTGCTCTGTATCGTCTTCCGGCGCTTTTCTCAGAGCATCTGTGTAAGCTTTAAAAAGGGTCTGCATCTGCATGTTGTGAAGTTCACTGGCAGCGGAAAAGTAGGCCTGTCGAAGATTCTTATCGTGTGGAAGATACGCTGAGGAGACGACATACAGCACATAGTTTCCCATAGACACTCTCGTCCATCTCTTTTAAATATAAGATGAGACCGGAATAACGCCCAAGGTAATCCTCGAAATTCTTATGATCCGTTATTGAAACACGACCTTTACCGGAGGACTTTTGAATACCGTTTTTGGCTCCCAGAAGCATCTTTGCCTAAACGCGTAATCAAGAATAAGAAGCCAAAAATACTGAAGCCTGATAATTACCTGCGCCGTGAACATGATGGAGAGATAATCCAACATACGCTTGCAGAATTGTGCATTGTACGTTTTGTACTCGCCCAATCTTTCCATAGTAGCCGCAATTTCTGTCGATAATTGAGCGCCGTGAAAAACTCAAGCAAGTGGGAGCATATCAAACCTCTGTCGCGTCCTGTTTGCAGCGCCTTGTATAATTCTGCTGCAGCCTCTTCCAGCTTTTGAACACTCTTGGACTTTTCCAACGACTCTTGCGTTAAAATCACCAAGACCTCTCTATCTACGTGAACCGTTTGCTACAATACAACGGCACTGAGCAATTATGCGATCGTGCCCATAAACATTGGAACTCACCAACAACTGCTCCAATTCACTTATAAGGGCGCGTTGATTCTGCGTTTGCACCTGTAAACCACGATTCTGCGATTGGATATACGATATGTCGTCTGCTACTTCCTGAAATTTACGCAATGAACCACATGCGATTCTCATAATAAAATTCACTAACATTTAGGTGAATCTTGTAGGAAGACACATAACTATCCATTGCGTCAAGCTCTGTAATCGAGTCTTCCAGATACTTGACGACGAGGTTTACTCGATCATCAGATTCGATGAAAGAATGAACATTAGCCTGTGAATACAAGAAAATCGGAATGACGAAATGACATAGAGAACGATTATGTACCTTCTCCAAAGCTAGGAGTTCATCGAGAAGACGTGCTTCAATCTGCTCCGCTGTGCCCGTAGAACCTTTCCTTCCTAAAATGTCATCAGTTGCCCACTCGTAACCTTCTAGCATCTCTTCTACACTGGCTAGAGTGGCTTGTACAGTTTCGTCTTCACCATCTACACCATTGATATCCTTATAATCGCCAGCGATGAGTCGATCAAGTGCCATCTGATTAGCTGGGTCGAAGAAAGATATCCGAGCGTTGCGAGTTTGAATAGGATCAGCCTGTCTCGGAAGAGCTGCGGGAAGAGCAGGAGAAGCATCTGACGGGGTTTCTGACGATGTCGGCGTCTTACGGGTAGATGATGATCGATCAAATGCTACCAGGGATTCTGTCGATTGCTGATTTTCTGGAACAGCAGATAAAATGGCGGAATGCGTAGGAACAATACCTACAGCACGAACTGGAGACGGTGGCGGGGCGGGAGAATTCGTACGGGGGCGTGATGGCGTTAGCGGGGTGATGGTAGAAATTGATTGCAACTGTGATGATGACCCAGGCGGCAGAAGACCAGATCTAGAAGTCTGCGCCGAGGGTGATGATTGTATACTCAGGGAAGGTCGTGAAGGTAGGAAATTTTCTGATCCATGAAGTGTTGGTGGTTTCAAAGATGGGAGTAGTAGAGACGACCCATTGACAGAGGACGGTGTAATAGACGAAGCATTAGATATTGTTCTCCCTTGCCTTAATGCAATCGAGCCTGGAGTTGTCAACGTTTCTGTAAGGGCGGGCGGAAGAACGTGACTTCGTGGTTGCTTTGGAACCTCCGGAGTAACAGACCGGGAAGCATTAGAAGGTCTTCTGGACCGTGGAGTCGTCGCTGGAGCAGTTCGAGGCAACATATCGTCTCGAGATGGGGTAACGGGTCGCGTGGCATGTTGAGGATTTTGCATGCCATGGGAAATTGGGCTAGGGGATCTTGCAGGCTGATGCCTTGAAGAAAGCAGAGAAGTCTCAGAATATGAGACAGGACTTGACGAACGGACAAAGTTGCCAGGGCGACTTTTACTTGTCGACGTGATCGCAGGATACCCGACATTAGGAGGTGCTGAACTTGGTAATAACCGTCCAGGGCTGCTTGTATCGTTTGATTGTCTGATGTCTATGGAGCATTTCTTGAGATTATCTGGGCTCGTCACATCTCACCACTCACGCTGTGTGTCTGGATCCTGCACGCCAACGAGCCGCAACTGTGTACCGGTTGAAAGAGATCTGAACGTTCGGATGAGCCCATTCACGAATTGAAGTAGTTCTGGTTCATGCTCTGTTCGCCACTTATAAGTTCGGCTCAAAGTAATGTTAACATTGAGCGACTGCAACATTCATGTGAGCTGGTACGACAGGCGATCGCAAGTTGTCACATACGTTGGCAACTTCTATTCCACGCAATTCTGCCAAATTCCAAGTTTTACCGACAGAAAAGGTGCCATTAGTATTCAGCTTGGACTTGTGAATGAATCCAGAGGCATTGTTGGCATCTGTAAAGAGGAAGACGTTCAAAAGGTAGTGGAAAATCGACGCGTACGAAACGTACGCGAGATTATTATATATCGGGGTTTCACCCCATCATCAGCGTCCTCCCAGATCTTGAGGTGACCGACATAGGTTTCCTGTTGGCCTGCAGCGTTTCGTTTGTCGAATACAGAGGATATAATTCGTTGGCGGGCGTTGTCAATGTCGGCCATCCGAACGATGGATCGTAAGTCTGTGATTGCCAAGTCTGGATCGACCCGGATCAATTCGAGTCGTTCACTGGTGTGTGCTTGGTGGTATAGATGTTAACGTTTAGACATTCTGTGGTAAATAAGGGTCGACATTATACTATAGGTGAACACTACTGTAAGAAGAATCAGTCTTGTGCCAGCTCTAGGGGTTCATAACCCTGTAGATCTTTCCTAGCCCGTACTCCTAGCCATACGAGAAATCTCCTTACACCACCATCAGATCGTTGCGCTGGCCTCACTTCTCCATTACGGAACATCTGATACTTCCTCCCTCTCCACACAACGGTACTTCCTATGACAGCAAAAAACCAAATAGGAAACGCAAGCAACTCTCGCAATGCCCACGCAGCCAAAAACCAAGTTCTGGTCCCGGGTGGCGGTGGATGTCCAGCCAGTGATGTATATACATCCAAATCCGCTGTCAACCACGACCCAAAATGAACAAATAAGAACAACCACGCTGGAAATCCAAACAGCTTATTGGCGCTAGCAGAAGCTAAAGCACCAAGAAGTACCGACTCCGTTATGGGCTCCAGAAGAGTGGCACTAATAACCATATGTTTGCGGACTCGAATCCACCGCACCCTTCGTTGGATATAATCAGAAAGTGACATATCCCCGATTACGTTCATGGCCACGTCGCACGATAGATCGTGCCTCAGTCCTAGTTCATGCCATAAAGCACCGGCTATCATGTTGTCTTCGGCCATGAATCGACCAAAGGCCTTTAGCCCTCTCTCGCTATCGTCCGCCTGAGATGTCTCGGCATGGGGTTTCAACGAGCCGTCTACCCGGTCCAAGTCTGTTCGCCGGTATAGGTTCGATTTCCCCATGACACAAGAGTCGACAGCGAGCGTGTTTAATGCTATGTACATCTTGGCGTGGTTCGTGTTGAGAAAGGCTTCCTCGACCCGGGCCCCTAACGTGGATGTACTGGAGAATGCAAAAGGAACATGATGGACAAGGGCAATTCTCCGGCTCGAAGGAGATTTTGGTGGCTTTGTGAGAGCATCAACCGCACGTGCAAGGACTTGAGGTGCAATGGTGATATTAGAGTCAAGCACCCATAGGATATCGTGTTGTGCTTGTGTATAAGATCGAATAAGGTTGTTGACTTTAGGGTTCACCCCAACACGTTCTTCCCCTGAACCGATTCAAGAATCAGAACCATGAATGAACAAATCTAACACTAACCAACTATCAGCCTTGCATTTACGTTCGGATATTTCTCCAAAAGACTGTGTACGACTCCTAGAGCTTGATCATGTTCGTCTGCGACGGAAAATAGTATCTCATAGGTAGGATATTCTTGAAGAAAGGTAGATTCTAGGTTTTCGTAGAGGTTCGTGTCTAGGCCTTTCAGTGGTCTGAGTATGGATACCCCTGGCACAGAGTGCGGGGATGCAGAAGACGTCGGTGACCTTGGTCGCGTTCTATAGCGCTTGCGGCTGGCCAAAGGTGTGAGAATGGACGCAGCATCGAAGAATTCGTTACTTACGCGTTCACACATCCGACCAACGCAATGCACCAAAGTACAACATACCACACTAGACAACCAGAAGAAAGATAAAAAATAATGTTCTCTGAGAGAGAGGTATCGTCTCGTGAAGCATCCATGGCAAATCGTTCGTTTCGAAGGTTAGAAAAACATAGTAGAAACTCGGAACGGTAGTATTTGACACTGGATTACCACAGTCCAAATTCTGCCGAAGCGAAGTTTATCGATTTTGCACAGAATTTCCTTATCCGGCGTCACATTGTTATTACAAACTCACTGCAAGTAATGACCGCCCTCCCCTCTCCTCTGACGAGCCAAGCGGCTCCGCATAGACAAAGCAATGCTAATGCAGCTCATTTAGACCAAATACCTCCACCGTGTTCTTCCATGCTCTTTCCGTGATCCGTTCGAAAGGAATTCCCTCATTTAATCTATGAACTACCCAAGCAACACCTCCTATCGCTGTCGGCTCGTTTCTACCTTTTACAGGTTTCCCATGTACGAAACTTTCTGGTTTTGTTCCCGCTGGGAAATACAGAGATCGAAGCGACTGAAGAAGGCTGTTTAAATGAGCGTTAGATGCTTGCGAAGCTGTCATTGAGCACCAAGGCGCATCTAATGAGACTCGTTAGTAAGTTCGATTAACAGCATTGAGAACACTCGACCTGTTTCAAACATGATTTTTCCTGGTAGAATAGCTCTAACAGCTAGCAAGTTTTGCTCAGTTTTCATAGAGCAACCGTTGACGCCGATGTGAAATCCCATGTTCATCTACTAGAAGTGTTGAGCTCACAACATATCAAAACAATAAGAACTCCTACCAGCTCTAGCACTTCTTCCGCTGTCCCTGTGAATGAATGAACCACACCACCTTTACCACCCACATCTTTACCCCCATCACGACCAAACCCCTCATCTTTTAGAATTTGAACAAAATCAGCGTGAGCTGCGCGCGAATGAAGGAAAAGAGGAAGGTGGTATTTCTTCGCCAAAGCAAGTTGAGAACCTTGCGTGAGTCAGACAATATATACATAAGATGATACACAATTCTTACGAAAATGTGTCCGTTGAGTTTCCGCGGCCGCGAAATGAGTTCTATCATAGTCTGGTAGTGTAGGAGTGAGACCAACTGATGGTAATCATAAGACTAAAAGTACGGATACCTAAACCACACTCCCCAACAGCAACCACACGTCCCGCACCAGTCAGATTTTGTTCAATTAGCTCGTCCAAAGCTTGAAGGTAGGCCTCTGGACCGCCATTGAACGTATCAAACTGTCCAGAACGTGTAGGATGGCACCCAACAGTGGCATACAAACCTACAACTGTCGATGATACTGCGCCCTAAGTCTGAGATATCGACTACATACCATGTGTTTTGGCCAGGCCAAGAGCCTCGCCGGATTCATGTAAACTACCCCCAGTGATAATCATAGATTTCACGCCAGCTAGACGTGACCTTTCCAATACAGCTGAGAAGTCGTCTAGGGATGGCACGCTTTGAGATTGAAGAGTCGAATCCAAAGCGAATACAAACCATCATGCTTTTTGCGTCCATGATGAAACCCACGAAAGACGGGATCTGTTAGGTTAACTAGACACGGATGTGTATGAAACAAAAAGATGGAACTGTTGTGAAGCTCACCAGCGATATCTGATTATAACAATTCAGAGAAGAAATGGCAGGTAGGATAGAGATCAAGACCTATAAATCTGAGGTTCTTGGTGACTGCCTGTTCTAGAGGCTTTGTGATAACATTGACCGGCATCGTTTCTTGCGGCCACTGATCTTCCTTGATTGAAAAGCCTGAATTTTTGAAGATCGAAAGCGTTAAACAGTAACCGCCACACGGTGCGTGAAGTTAACTCTTCGAAGAGTTGGCTCTCACAGAACCTTCGTGTTACTAAACTGGGAATTCACAATATTCACACGTTTGCTACGCAAATGAGATAACCAGGAGACAGGCTGTTTAGGGGATTCAATTTCACCGGAAAACTATGAAGAGCTCCACAGCAAGCCGTATATAGTGAGCAATCAACGTTGTTCGCTGAATGATCGCTGAGCGAGAGATTGCTGGATCTGCCTGGGTTATAGGTGGCGCCAGTGGGTTGATTACGAAGATCCGCTGTCGTATGAATGTTATGTAGGTCTCGGGCTTGGCTTTCCTTCTGTGTAAGTTCGTTGTTAGTCTTGCTTGCCTAATTTCAATGCTTTGTCTGCAAACTTCCCAACTGTCAGCTTTCGATGAACCTTGACCTTTCACAAGCAGTTTGAAAGCATTGTCCATATGCCCCATGACATAGAGCTTACTGTGCCCGCACCGTCGTTGGTCTTGTGTAATCAATCTTCAACTATACCACAGTCCCGCATAATCCGCACGCTATTTCCATGCCCGCAGACGGCTTTGAACCCCGAGGCGACAAGAGGCGGGACGCAGCCACTTGTGTTAAAGACTCCCGGTTCCCGGGCCTGATGCTAAGGTATGTTAGGCTTGCCTTGCTGCTTCACATGCATACATATACCTACAGAGATTCATTTCTCTTGTTTCGCCATCACCATTTCTTTATGTTCGTTGTTGACCCTCTCGCTGTGGAATAGACTGAGAAGGGGTATTTATACTTTGTGTGTGTGACACATTATATTCTCGACGTCGGACGAAGCTTTATGGAACCAATTGCGAACGCGCCTTATGGCGTAGCCTGGTACGGTACAAGCTTGGGGCTTGAAGGGCGAGACCACAGAAGACACATCAAGAACAACACGTGTAAAGCCAGTTCTCGTTGCCAAAGCTGATCTGCTTCCGTGTCAAATCATCCGGAGCACTGCGACTAATCAGCGGAAGTATCACTGGAATTTATCGAGAGTCGAGTTGGAGGAGGCAGTCGTGGCCTGCTATCAATCTTGGGAAACGAATAGTTGCCTAGAAGAGAAACAGGCTGCTGCTGAACAAGGACTCCAGCGACAACAGTCTCATGGCTCGGGTGCTGTACGTCGTGGAGGGCGGCAAGGGAGGTACAAAAGATTTTCCGTATTCCCACGTTGTATGCGGCTGCCCCAACACCCCAGGGTTGCGTACCCCACTACACTCCAAGACCTTGGGTGGGATTGCAGTCACCTCACCACGACTGAAAGAATGTTAATGTTAATGAGTGCTTGTGATTGACAATCTCGATCTATGTATGCAGTTGGCGTCCGATTACAGTTCCAGGAACGTGATTACACCGGTAGCGGCAACAACCGGTACAGGTGCTCCCTCTTAATTCGAATTATTCACTACTCTCTTCAGTGCTCTCTCTACTTATCATGGAATCTGTAAAACGCACCGTCTCTCAGTCTCCAACTTCTTCCAAGGATTTGTCCACCCATGTGAGGAAGAACCCCGACGATGTAGTCATTACCTTGGCTATCCGTTCCCCGCTTTGCAGAGCAAGGAAAGGAGGATTCAAAGACACAAGAAACGACGAGTTAATGACGGAAATAATTAAGGTTGCCTATTCTCTTCTTTTCGAACCTGACCCTTCTGATTAGTAACTAGCATGCAATTTCTCGTTCGAATTTCAACCCAGCCCTCATCGGGGATATATGCGTAGGGAACGTATTGGATCCCAAAGCCACTTACGCGGCTCGAGCTTCGGCTCTGGCAGCAGGTGTACCTGTTACTGTCCCAGTCCAGACCATCAATCGTTTCTGTTCTTCAGGTATTCTCAGCTTGCTGGCTTGCACTTTATGGAACTAATAATGTATCCACTATCCCATCACTATCCCATAGGCCTCATGGCGACAACAACAATTGCCAACCAAATAACAGCTGGCCAGATTGATATTGGGCTAGCTGTCGGATGCGAGAGTATGTCTGAGTTCGCGGATACCGATCCCACCTTCAGTGAAGAAATTCAAGCTCATCCTGCCGGCCGTGATTGTATAATGCCTATGGGATGGACTTCTGAAAATGTAGCATCCGACTTCGACATTTCCCGTCAAGATATGGACGAACTGGCTGCATTATCCTTCCAGCGTGCCGAAAGAGCTCAGAAGGCCGGGTACTTCGACAATGAAATCGTACCATTTAAAGCATTCGTGAAAGATACAACCGGACAACGAAAGCCTGTTGTTATTCTAAAGGACGATGGGATCAAGTATGGAACGACGAAAGAAACGTTGGGCAGAATTCGGTCAGCTTTCCCTCAATGGGGGAAGGGTGCCACCACGGGGGGCAACGCGAGTCAGATAACAGACGGAGCAGCAGCTGTTATGCTCATGCGACGCAGCAAGGCGGAGGAGCTTGGTTTGAAAATATTGGCTAAATATGTGACGACTGCCGTTTCTGGTGTGTGTCCTATAAACCGTGCCTGTAGTCGCAATTGACAGTGTATAGGACTCGAGCCAAGAATAATGGGCATTGGCCCATCATTGGCTGTCCCCAAAGTCCTGGACATGACTGGAATTGATAAAAGCGAGGTGGATTTATTTGAAGTAAGTAATGTCAACTCTTATCAATGCTCGATTTATACAATGGCGCACTCTGTAGATCAACGAAGCTTTCGCTTCCATGTATGTGTACTGTGTCCGTAAACTGAATCTAGATATCCAGAAGGTGAACGTAAATGGTGGAGCAATTGCGTTCGGCCACCCTCTAGATGAGTATATATGTCTTCTGTGCATGTTGTTATCTGACGTCTCTCCGTATATACGATGCACCGGTGCACGCCAAATTGCCACGGGCCTCAGCGAGTTGTCACGTCGTAATGGCAAGGTAAGATTTTTCATGTGGTCAGTGTGTAATCCTCTCACGGTTTACCAGGTATTGGTCATCTCGATGTGCATTGGTACAGGTCAAGGAGCGGTATGTTCATTCCATCATAATATTCTACGCAGTTGATATACCTACCGTCCTAGGCTGCAGTTTTTATTCGCGAGTAATGTCATAGGGAGGTAATGGCAGTGCTACATCTTGAATGATATCTCAGGCCAGGGTCCAGGAGTCGTGGGTTGAAGTCTTCGTAGATCATGTTTAAATACGCAAATTTGACCAGAGAAAAATGACTTAATGCATATAAGTATTCCAATCCTCACAGACCTCAGGCTGCCACAGATCCATCCACATGGTTACAGAATTATTCCAAATAGTATTTTTAGCAGAGGCCGGCAGGGATCGGCACCGTCGGCACATCAACGACTCGGAGATGACCGAGCACGAGGCTTTTCAAGCTCGCGACCATCTTCCAGGCATAAAATTATCCACTTTCCCCCTCATACAGCGTAGTCGCTGCCCGTCTCTCTTTACTTTCTAACTGTTGATACCCGCAATCGGGTCATTTTGAGCCATGGCCTCAAATTATGACTACCACAACACAAGCGATAACGTCACTAATCCCACTACCCCCTACGCTTCAGGAGATCCCTACTACAACGCATCTTCAGGTTATATCGCCTCTGGTCCCTCGAAGAAGGGCACGAGCAATTGGATCAAGTTTGGTATCCCTGTTGCTATCCTTGTCATCGCCGGTGCTGTAGTTGGTGGTGTCCTGGGTTCCCGTGCAAGTCACAAATCCTCTTCTTCAAGCGGAAGTTCCAGTCCAGATGCCAGCGCAAGTTCTGCTGTAAGTGTGAAGGAGAACATCGGCCGTTTTGCCACCTCCACAAACACCGAATACTTCATGCCCGTTTACCCCTCCACCGTAAGTTTCTTTGTTATGTTACACCACAACCAGCTATTTAATAGTTTCCAGACGAACACTGCCGCGTTCGTGGTACCTACACTCATTCCTACCACCAACAACAAGTTAGCGTGGCCCGCGGACTCTTTCCAACCCTCGAATCCTCAGCCCACCAATGTTCGCCCAGACCGACCTCGACTCATTGCTCCGGCCTACAAATGGGCGGCTCTTCCCAACCTTATTGCCACCGACGCTTACCTATCGGGCTGGAACGCTTCCATTTACAATAATGCTTCGCAATATTTCGCCCTGTCTCCCGTTGCGTATCATATGGATGGCGCCAGTGGAATCTTGGATAATGCTCGCGAAGTGAAGATGCGAATCAAAGCTTTCGCTTACCTTTATCGTATGACCAACGACACTAAATGGGTTGACAGAACGTGGATGGAGCTCCTGGTAGGCAGTTTACCAAGTCATCTCGCTAGGTTCCTTTTTGTATAACTTTCACTCTGTCAGAATGCCGCTGGAAATGGTACAACTCCTTTTGGTCCATCAACGGACAGGTGGAATTCCGTGCACTTCCTTGATGTTGCAGAGTTTACCGCCGCTTTTGCTATTGCTTATGATTGGCTGTATGACATTTGGACGGATGCGCAGAAGGCTGCTATTAGGTTCACCATGATTGAATACGGTCTATCTTTTGGAATCCAGGCATATACAAACGATCCAAACGGGGCCATCAGTTGGTGGCAGAAAAATACGCAGGGAAATTGGAATTGTGTTTGTAATAATGGTCTTACAATGGGGTCCCTCGCCATTCTTGGCGATGACACGACCGGCTTTGCAGCGCAGTTACTAGGGCTCACAATCCCTAACGCGCTGGCCAATTGTGTTGAAGCGGTCAGTAGTGACGGAACATGGGCAGAAACACCGAATTATTGGTATTTTGGAACAACAGGCCATGCCGAAATGGCCTCGTCACTTCTTACAGCCACTGGCAGTCATTACGGGTTAATGGACACCAACCAACAGTTCAAACAGACTGGTCTTTTCCACATGTATGTGCATGGACCCACATCGCTATTTGATTTTGGGGACCACGGTCCCAACAAGTTTTCCTCAACAGCGAACTCCATTATCTTTTATGGTTCATTTTACGATATTCCGGAATATATGCTCTATCAGCGAGATATGTTCGATGCGCCGGAACCTTGGAGCATGTTTTGGTACGATCCTACCGTGGCTGGCGCTTTCTGGGATGGTTTACCTTTGGATCAATTCTTTGACAATGCGCTGGATCAGTGGGGTTCTATGAGGAGTAGCTGGACAGATAATAACGCGCTCTATATTGCCATGAAGGCTGGGAAGCTCCAAGGTCATCAAACACACAATGATCTTGATTGCGGAGATTTCGTTTTGGATGCAATGGGTTCACGATGGGCAGGCGAACTCGGCTCCGGAGACTATTTGTCTGCTGGCTACTTCAGTAATGACACCCAGGAAAGCGAACGGTGGCTCTATTATAGAAAGAGAACGGAGGGACAGAATGCCGTTCTTGTTAATGGGCAGAATCAACTCGTCACGGCAAGTCCAACGGTGAATCACAACAGTTCTGGAACTTTACAGTCTGGAGGAACAACCGTTTTCCAAGTCCCGAGTGATTCCACCGCATTTTTCACTACAGACATTAGCAGCGCGTATTCAGGCGTGTGAGTTGCTCATTACTAGTTGTAACTCATCCTTGTCCCTGATGACATCTTCAGGACGTCGTACAAACGTGGCATTCGCCCTCTCAACCAACGCAGACAGGTGTTGTTACAGGATGATATCAACGCATCTTCTGACATCCAGTGGCGTATGCACACCAATGCAACTGTGACCACGTCCGGAACGACCGCGACCCTCGAACTCGATGGAAAGCAGATGACAGTGTCAATGGTTAACCCTCCCAGCGGCGCTTCCTTCGGGACATCCAAGGCTGTACGGTTGGATACGGACCCACCCCTGCCGTCTGGTCAAGTCGATCAGGACAACCCAACGGTTACAGTGTTGACCATCAATCTGCCTGCAGGTACATATAGCTTGCAGGTACTCTTCAATCCGCAATGGAGCGGCATGTCCGCGTCTGATTTCGTGACTCCACCTTCGGTTGCTATTGATTCTTGGAGTTTGACATCTCACAACTAGGAACTTTTTCACTTTTTTTCATGCTCACGGACATCTGTGTTCTAATCTTTCCGTCCATTTGTTTTATGTCCACCCCTTGATCAGAGTAGTAGCAATAGTAGTAGCACGGAATGCACTTTTGGGACTATCTTAACGCGAATAATCGAATCGAACTTGATAACTGCTGAATGCGAAACAAGGTGAAATTATGTAATCGATCGGTTGCCTTGGAGTCCTTTGCATCGAACAATATACCACAAGCCTTAGTCTCTCTTTTATCCTCAATACTAGTAGCGAGGACGTCCAGGGCATTTTCCGAGGCCCAGCAGGCTTCTCTCTCAAGTCAGTTTTTGCTTGCTTTTTGTCCAGTGGTTTGCCTTTGCCAAACGCTCTTTTCAACTTCCTCTCAGAACAGCACGCCAGCCGTACAGTTCTCTCTCTATTGACCAATAATGCTCTCTGCCAATTCAAGAAAATTCACCCTCACATTCATTTGTTACGTCGCCCTCGCCCTCTTCTTGACCGACGTCGTGCAAGCAAAGGGCTACGCTCATGTTCCCTCGCGTCGTGATCATGCCGACCTCAACCGTATGGTTCGAAAGCGTGGCCCTGTTGCAAGGGGCTTAGGTGATCTGCTCAATGGTGGCGCAGTGAACGCTGCTGGTGACCCACCGTCTACACCCAGCAATGTTGACCTTGGAGCGAGCTCTAGCAGTCAACTGAGTTCAGCCACTCCGCCAGCTAGCACCTCTACTTCACTTACGTCGACCTCGGTAACGCTCTCATCCACTACGCTTTTTCATTTGTTCTGATTTTCTTTTTAAACAGACTACATCATCTGACCCTCTTAATCTTGGTCCCTTATTTAGCTTTTCGACTCCGAGCTCGACTGTGTCATCCAGCTCAGTGAGCTCTTCCGCGTCGTCAGCCTCATCTTCGTCGTCGTCTTCGTCGTCTTCGTCATCTTCTTCGTCCTCGTCGTCTTCCTCGTCATCTTCGTCGGATTCACCTTCCTTGCCTACACCGGTTCCTGTAGCTACGAGCGTTAACCCTGCGACGGAGTACCAGACCGTGACTAACACCAGCGTTCCTGCGGCTTCGGATTCGGCCTCTCCTTCCGCTGCGAGTTCGTCCGGTTCTTCTTCGACCAACCACACAACGATCACTGTTGTCATTGTGGTCGCGTCCTGTATCGCTGGAATCGCCATCATCTGGACAGTCATTCGCAAATGGAAATTCAGACCTTCTGCGCAGTTCGAGGATCGTATGCAGCCCATTGACTGGCAACCTGCGGGTCCTGACGATGCACCAGCTCTTCACCGCACCGCATCTACCGCTTCACACGGTTCCTTCCATTCCGGCGGCCCGCAGCTTGATGATCGTCTCAACCCCATCCCTGACCATGATTTCACTGCTGGGCCTGCTCACCTTGCACCAGTTGGAGGCTATGCTGACCTTGCTCGTGGACCGAGCCCTCAGCCACAACAAATGCAGGAATCGCTTACTCGTGGTCCCAGCCTGGCCAGACCGGCTTATGACCAGTATGGTGTTCCTCTTCACCATCAGGGAGCATATGATACGTATAGCGGAGGTGCAGGAGTGAGATACTAGGTAGTTTCTTCCGAGATTACATTGTTGATGTTTACAATGAGTGCTGTCGTGCACGCTTTGCTACACTCGTTTAAAGGTCGGGGTACGCTATCCCTCGCTTGATTGGTCCCTTTTGCAACATCTCATACGTTGCTGGAGTGGGTCTCGGACCAATGTCCACTATTTAGATTATCTTTTTTTTTCCATTGTCATTTCATTTTATACCACACATATTACTTCCATTGTCTTTTCTGGGTGCTTTACCGGAATGGAAATGTAAAAATGTGAATCCTATCTCCCTATTTCATCTTCATAACGTTATCTACTACTACTTCCTGATGCCGTCCTTGCTTTCGCTGTCGTCGTCGCCTTTTAGTGAGTCTAATCTACGATTTCAGCCATCCTCGTGCCCCTTGTATTTCTGTCCCTCCTGAACCTGGGGTAAGACAGTTTGAGCATGTGACCGATTGCATAGAAAGAAAGCCTGCTCACGAAGAGGAATCTTGCAGGTCACCTTCAGTGATCTAGTTCAGGAATACTGTCCTGCGTAATGCACAAGCGTTTTGCAGCAATGATTTTGCGTCCCGTATATCGGCGAATATGATTCCGGAAAAACAGCTCAAGGGTAACAGTCACAGCTTGCAAGTTCGGTTGCCAAGAACTGTCCGATGGAGCTCGAGTGAGGACTGCGCACACCCAGGTTTAGAATACGATATAGTAGATATATCTCAAAGGGCGGCTCTGATGTTCGTTAGAGAGGTGGACCTAGGCCAGTTCCGACTGCTGATCCGCAGAGACGTCAGTGCATTGAACCTCGAGATTGGCACAGCCAGATATCCATCCCCCCACTGAGGAACTTCTGGCATCCTTTTTGATGTGTAAGGCTCTCACATGCGGGCCGGTCGCGCTGGCAGCTTGACATGATTGATAGCACTGGAGCCTGGAGCCTGGAGCCTGGAGAAGACCCGTTTCCATTGCTTGAGCCCGAATAGTCGCGCTTCCGCTTGTGTGATTGAGGAGAAGGGATATGGTCTACACGTCGCCTATGGGAGGAGGTGTGCCTGCTGACTTTAAAAGGAACTCGTGGTGTGTTGGAGTCGCAGAGTGTTTAAGGAGAATCTTCGAACGTGTTTGCTTCGACATATCCAATTACTTGGACTGTATTAGAAAGAGATCCTGCGATGACTTGAATTCCTGTTGCTGACCGGCAGAAAGCCTGCCTATCCAAAACCCATTCACAACCCGAGGACATGGAAAATCGTTGAACGGCCACGAACCACTGATGCAGGGCCATGTTCCTACCCCGATCTCCTCCAGTCGTGTTGTTTCATATAATTTGAATGTCAAAGTCCACAGTGGCTGTCTCGACGCTGTGAAGTGGCGGCTCTCTGGTCCGCGAAGACGGGATTCTGAAACCAAATTAGATACGATCCTCTGGTCTCCCGGGGATGAAGATATCCATGGTTGTAATCTCGTTGAGAAACCAAGCCAATGCTGAATGGAGCGTTCTACGTGTCTGGGTCCGTCCAGAGTATGTGCGACTTGGACAGATGGTCTAGTTTGCTTGAACGGTCGCATAAGGAACCTCTCAGGCTAGGCGGCTAAGGAATCGTGCTCTACACCCAGATCAAAGGAGATGATCTGCAAGAGGCGGCCTTGAACGCACTGGTACCGGTATGATGTGGGACCGTGCGCGAGAGTCGGAAGTTGTGAGGCGGAGATTGCATCTATCAGGGAAGTCGCGGGAGCAGAAGGAGATAGTCTCAAGATGGCCCTTATTAGCGGCAGAACATTTAGCAAACGTACGAGCGATGGTCGTCGGTTTTCCGTCAGGTGTCCCGCGACTCCATTCTAATCAACAAACGGAATTCGCGTCACCCATCTGCCATGTCTCAATTTCCTGCAGGACCGCCTGTCGGGAGCCTTTGAAAACAGTACGAGACTTGTTGTGGATTGTGTATTCGGAGGGATCGAAATTCGAGCGGAGAACCCTGGTAATCCGCAGTGCTCCATGATTGATAGTGCGATCGTTGGACAAGCACGCTGTGAAGATGAAGACCGTGACTTGTTTCATAAATGGGGGAAAGCCCACTACATGAAGGTAGATGAGGAGAGAAAGCAAGCACTACAACATGGCTTGCGCCCCCACTAATAGACTATTCAATCGGAGCATTTCAGCACTGGGTAGATTGGAGAACTGGAGCTGGCGTTTCAGTACCCAGAAAATGGCATAAGCGTCTTGAATTGTGCTAGCAACCTGATCATCATGGGTGATAATTTTGATCAGATGCGAATATCCACGCATAAGAGATAGGACTCACCGACGACCAGATCTAGTAGCGTTGCTAAACGGACAACATATTTTTAAGACTTCGTATTGACTGGCAACTGGGTAGTCAAATTTTCACTAGTCAAACGTGCCAGAGCCTGAGCAGGAAGGTCAGCCTACCTACATTGGCACCATGAGCGTCGCCAATGTATGGACTCAGTTGTAATAACCTGAATGTATGTATGGTTCAAAACGCCAGGAACTCTGTTTTGCGCCAGACAGCTGAATTTGATTCAAGTCGACAATGAGTACCCCAGGCCGATGCGATTCAAGTTGAGGGGGACGACTGAGTCGTATAGGTCATTATTCTGCCAGGCTCACGACATACTATCCAGGAAAATGCCTCTATTACTCCACAATTTCCGGTTCTACGCCCGCTACATCGTATATACTGGGGGAAAAGCCTCTTCTAACAGAGAGATAATAATAAGTAAAAGCGGCCGCTGGAATGAAAACCAGTGCGCAAATCCAATAACCCCATTTAACGTCCTTCGATAGTTTCCGGATTGACCATGGAGGATTGGGAGCTTCAGGGGTTTCAACTAGAGTAGTCCGGAAGAGCAGATGCTCAAGGCCCGTCGGTTCTTCTGGCGGAAAAAAATGTTGTTGTTTCACAATAGACTCTTCGCCATATTCCATCGCTGAAACGTTCTTTTTCGGAGAAGGATTGGTTGGAGTCCAGTCCATTGCATTCGGATCATCTTCGTCAAATGCTTTGACTGGTGCCTGTGGTAAATGTTGAAGCGAGGGTGTGCCGAATATAGGATTCGGACGGATGATGGGTTTAGTGGATAGAGTCAAGGAGGCCAAAAGATCAGTTTCGGGCGGAGGAGAGCTTGCAATCGAAGCTTTCTCAGAAAGTTTGGTAGGAGGAGGAGGCACTGAGGTGCGATGCCTATCCGAATCAATCAGACGAATCGTAGGCGGACGATGCACCTTTAATACAAAAAACGAGAAGACATGTGTCTGTAGTTGTATCAGTGTTAAATCAATCGAGTCAGCCATTTAAAATTTTCGCTCACAAATAATTCAACCATTAAAGCTGTCGAAAAATACAATCTAGAACGAAAAGACACGTTATCGGCCGCGAGATATAAATAGTCCCAGCGGGGACCAGTGGACGATAGAACCAGCACAGTGCAAGTCAGGAGCCTCTGAAACCAAACAATTGTTTGGCAAATCTAAAGAAGTGGGTCTAATGAGTTGGAGATGTCACATATAGACGGGAACTCACGATGTATGCCGTTCCACCCTGGAGACGTAGATCACGGCCTTGGTACTTCGCTCTTCTTATAGAAGCATACGAAGGATTCCATAGATAAGTTACGGGAAAAAATAACATAGCTGTTATCGGTATAACGCGGGAAGGGAATATAGCATAAGGTAAGATGCGATAATTGAAAAGACAAACTGAATGGGAGAGATCAGGCGACGAGGTCGAAGAGGTAGGAATTGATAACTGACCTGATGAATGTCCAGCAATTGACATGCACAACAATATCACCCATAAGAACCCTCGAAATTTCCAGAGCCTGAGATCTCGATCAAGTTTTTTCACATCTTCACTTCTTGATGCTGTTTGTTTCTGTTTGCCTTTGCTCTGGTTTAACCAGCGACCCAAAGCATTCGTTCGGGCCATATGATCTCTGTTGCGGATTTCCTCTTCGACTACAGGCAAGCACGAAGGACACACAGGCGGGTAGCGTTGCTCAATGGATATCTGGTATTCGGGCAGTAATTCAAGACGTTTCTCATACTCGGGATCCTAATTCCACTCCACGATGAGTGTTCTACTCAAGGAATGAGAACTATCACGTACGTCAGGGGGCGGTAAATAGTTTGACAAAAGATTGGTGAGTAGCATCTGGTTGGTTTGACAAGTGTGGCAGAAGATTGGGTTTGCATAGCTCGATAGAAATCGATCTTTTCGTGGGGAAGCTGCATATGAGGTGATGAGGACATGACCAAGTAGATGAGGCAGATTGCACACCTCTGCGAGCAAACGACCTGGCGTTCAAGTCTGGATCGTGCATTGCAGGTTCGTCGGAGAAGATTTCTCCTGCAGTATCGTAACGGTTCCAACATTGGCAGTGTGGGCAGCGAAAGTTTTGCGGATTTTTTGGAGGAGGGGAAATCGTAGATTGGCAGTAGAAACAGTCTACTGGACGTGATGGTCGAAACATAACTGCCTGTCACGTCACTCACGTCGTGACACGACGCGTTTTGAGTCTTCAGCATCAATGGCCACAAAATGTCTGTAGTGCCAGGACCTTCTGCCAGCAGGGGTGAAATTACTCTTCAACCAACTTATTTTACGTCGTCGTTATATGTGAATCCCTGCCGCCAAGATTTTTCGGCTTTAATCGAAGAATTTATCAAGCGGTATCTTGATTCTCCGTCGCAACACTCGTTCTCGTTGTTCAAGACCATCTGGAACGATCTTGGGTGGACTTGGCTGCATTTCAAAGTTTTCGATGCACGTGCGAGGGAGACGTTTATAAATGTGACCCTGAGGATATTTGCTGGTATGTTAAGCGGTTATGATGTTGATCTAGACTGACCCAAGTTGTGCTAGAACGACTTGTTGAGACAGAATTGCCTCTGGCCAGGGTAGCTGCACTATTTGCATTGTATACTTTCTACACAAGTCAACCATTATCTTCTGCACCACCACTGCACTCTATTGGCAAAATCACATTATGCTCAGGCGAGTTGTTCCCTAATTTCAACAATACAACTCGACTAAATTGTTTTAGATGTGTACAAGTCGCTTTTATCTCTGCCGAGTGGATTAATCAACGAGTTGAAGCCAATTCGGCCACAGGCTATATATATATTGACCACCCTACTGGAATCTAAGGTGTTTTATATTCTACCATCATTGGAGCATCAGGCGATGAATCCGCTTCGGCTCCCGCGAGAGATCTTTGTCCGAGACGACGAAAACTCTATTGAAGCGGACGAAACCGAACCAGAGCCGTCAAGAACTAGTAACCAGAAGAAGAGGGGTCGTCCATCCAAGAGAGACAAACAGAAGAAAGCCAAGGATGCCATCGGAGCATTGGATAGATGGCTCGGAAAAAATACATACGTTTATCAAGAACAGAGCGGCGAGCGTTCAACTGGGTCAAGCGACGGGCAAAAATCTGTGCAAGCATCAACGCATATTCTAATGTCTCATCCCCCAGTAATGAGTCGCAACAATTACCGATTCGAGAAGTCTTACTTGTTGGATTCATTGGGTGCGTTCAGATCGAGCGAGCATAGCGTCGACAGCACAGAAGGACAAGGGGCATTGAAACGGGCAAACGAAGCTGTGCTTGCGCGGCTCAAGGCGATCGACGAAATGGCAGCAAGCCAAGGCATGGAGGTAGGAGGTGAAGGTGGGGAAAAGACAGGACTAGCTCGAGTAGAAAGAGCAGTGTCGGAATCAGGGAAGCACGGGGGGATTCTGAGCCTGTTAGAGGGAGGGGGGATATCATAAGGTGGTTAGAAGGCGTCGGCGAGTAAGATGTGAGCATCTGGACATTGTGTCTGATGCAGAGGATAAAAGAAGAACATAGCGTTCCATCATTTGACTGTATAGCATGGCATCACTCCGGAACCAAAGAATTCAATTGTTGCCACGGTCTTATTGTAGACCGTGGTTGTGCCGGTTTGGGTCTACTACATCATCTGTCGTTACCCACCTTCACCTCGTCGTACCGTATATCCTTCGCTTACTCTTTCTTCCGTCCCCCTTTGCACTATACACCTCCAGATGTCTGGTGGACGCCAACCTTCTCCCGCCCAACATGCTGCAAACCCTGGCTCCACCTCTACAGCAAACTTGTTGCCGCCTTCAATGAGAGGTCAAGGTCGTAGCACCGTGCAGGCCGCCCTCGCTCAAGCACCTCAGTCCGTGCGGCGCCAGCCCAGTAACCACTCGATGGCAAGCCTGTCTGCCATCTGCATCGCTATTTCATCCTTGTCTAATCCACTTGTAGAATGAGTCTCCTTATAGCGTCAGCACTGGCCTTGGGTCGTCGGCATCAGTCGTTCCTTCTATATCAGAAAAGGTGAGATTCAACCTCCGTCGTAGTGTGATTGCAACATAGTACACCATATATCTGTTGTCCCACGATGTTAGGCGTGAACTTTCAGCTAAATTGGATTTTCTAGTTTTCTCTCTCTCCAGATCCATCAGCGTGGGGTGCTGATCTCTCCCCAACTCATGCTGAACCAGATGACTATCTTCATAATCCCGATCCAAATCGAGACAGGAAGAATGATCAGGGTGGAAATGTGTTCACCTACCGAGGGCTGGCTAACCTTGGATGTCTTGCCTTTCTTGCGACAGGCATTCTAACACTTTTGTACGTCCTCGCCCTTCCATCTTCTTCTGTTTGGACTCTATGGTTGAGTTTCATTCAAGTGCCGGATACCCTATCATCACATACTTTACGAAATCACGTCTTTCGACGCAGGGAGGTTTCAACATTGGAGGTATAAACGCTAGCGGTGTGGTACGTCTTTATCTCGGAAAAATACATTATCTTTCATCTTGGGCACGCCTGACCTCAGTTCGCAGGTGCCACAAATTCCTGGAAACCATGGTCTTATTGATCTCCATACCCCACAAGACGCCGTAACAGGGAAAACCTCCTGGGTGGACAATTCTCCGATGCAACTCATCTTCAGTGATGAGTTCAACACTGACGGTAGAACGTTCTATCCTGGTGATGATCCTTATTGGGAGGCAGTTGACCTCCATTATTGGTCTGTGAGTTGTTCTTAGTTAACATCTACTGGCTACTGAAGGGTTGACGCTATTATCTCAAGACAAACAATTTGGAATGGTACGACCCCGCTTCTATCACCACCTCGAATGGTTCCCTTCGTATAACTCTGTCCGAGAAGGAAACTCACGGTTTGAATTATCAGGCATGTCGTTTTCAATTCAAAAATGACATTGTAATCTAACAATAAATGCTCAGGGTGGGATGATGTCTACCTGGAATAAATTCTGCTTTACAGGCGGCTTGATCGAAGCATCTGTCCAGTTACCAGGCGTAAACAATATACTTGGCCTGTGGCCTGCCATCTGGACAATGGGAAATTTAGGTCAGTCATGAATTTCTCTGTAACAATCCTACGATCTTAAGCCAGGTTGTGTAGGTCGTGCCGGTTATGGTGCAAGTTTGGAGGGCATGGTGAGTCTAGCTTCATGTCTGGGTTTTCAACTTTACAAACTGTTTTTTGTTTTTAGTGGCCATACACGTATGACGCGTGTGACGTTGGAACAGCCCCTGTAAGATCTCCTCCGACATGTTTTTCCGGTTCTCAGTCGAAGTGATTTAGAATCAAACACTTAACGGAACGCCTCCGGCTGCTTTGACAGAAGGTGATCGTAATTACGGCGGTGTATTGTCATATCTTCCAGGCCAAAAGTATGTCAACGTTTCGAGCTATGTGTCCCAAGATCACTGATTGTGTGAGAAAGGTTAAGCAGATGTACGTGCCCCGGAGAATCTCATCCTGGCCCTGTACATTCAGATAACACGTATGTGGGTCGTGCTGCCCCAGAAATTGATATATTCGAAGCACTAGTAAGCTGCTCCTCGCCTTTTCTTCTCTTCTTTGTCATTGATGATCTCTATTAGGTTACAGGGCAAGGTATCGGCGAAGTATCTCAGTCTTCTCAGTGGGCGGTATGTGCAAGTGTGCTTTGCTCACCTACTTGCTCACTAAACTCTAATTATAGCCTTTCAACGCCAATTATGAGTGGTTCAACACTACAGACAACTTTATTATTCCTAACTCGACTATCACTTCGCTGAACACCTACACCGGAGGTGTTTATCAACAGGCGAGAATATTTTTGCTTTGTTTTGGAATAACTTACAAACCATTCAATGCGCAGGCTGCATCAGCTGTTAGTGTGACAAGTAAGTCATTTCTAGAACACATATCCTTGTACTCATAAACCTCGCAGATCAGGGATGCTACGAGAAAGGCACAATAGGCTGTTTCGCTGTGTATGGGTTTGAGTACAAGCCAGGTATGTCGTCAGCCTTTGTGCTCAAAATTATCACTAACTTGGCTTCGTTTGCTAGGTTTCGATAATGCGGTAGGTTTCTCCCTTCCAACGACGTGGGGTGGTACTGACTTACTTTCCATATACAGTATATCACCTGGATCAATGACAATCAGATAGCATGGACCATGAAATCTGCTGGATTTGCAGCTGATAGTAGGGTCGAAATCAATGCTAGGCCAATTCCCCAAGAGCCGATGGTAAACTATTGATCAAGATTTTAATTATCTGAAATTGACGCTTGCCTCATAGTATATCATCGTCAATCTGGGAATGTCCACAAATTTTGGCCAGGTTGACTTGACGCACCTTCCTTTTCCCGTCACAATGTCGGTCGATTGGATAAGGGTTTACCAGAGAACAGACAGCATTAACTACGGTTGCGACCCCGATGGGTTTCCGACTCAGGCCTATATCAATGCGTGCGTGTTTAATAATACGATTGTAGCAAACTAGAACTGACAAAATTGAACGCATCAGATACCTCGAGGCTTACAATAGTATGCAGTTTTTTTACTAAAAGGAAAATTTGTTCATGTTATATTCTAGATCCGAACCTTACTACTTGGAGGGACGACTACAAAGTACGTTTTTTTATCTCTGGCCTGTCGCTTGATCAAACTAACCTGATATCTTTGTAAAGCAACCGTTCCCCAAATCGTCGTTCCTGGGCCAATGCTGATACCCTGTCGTCTTGAGCCGAGTCTCATCATCGATGTCATCATAGAATGTATTATCAGTAACCTTGACATCGACCCCCCAGTTAGAGAGAGAACCCGTTTGAAAATGATGTCATTAAGTAATCTCTAATATTTGACCTCTTATTCGGCAGGAGCACAGAAGTCAAATATACAGTAATTCGAACTCAGAAAAAGATACTGCGGCTTTATGCGGTCAGATTCTGACCCTACTGCACACCACCGACATCTCCCGAATTATGCATCAATGTCAGCTTGTCAAGGACTCGACGCAACGAGATAATTCCTCCAGCAGTTAACCGAGGCACCGCCACATCCCGCCGATCGTTCTCTAGATATACCTCACTGCACTCGATCAGAGCTCGCGCATCGCGCAATACCTTGTCCAGTCTACCGTTCGAAAAGTATAACCATCGCAACTCTGAGTTTAGGCCTCCCAGTTCAAGCTCTAGCGCACGCAGGATGAACCCTCGTGAGAGGACATAGGCTTTTTCGTTGTATAGTCGGCTGAACACGGTTAGCCGAGAAAAACGAGAAACGAAGAGAGGAAAGAGCTGGCTTGCCTGTTGACGGTACCCTCTTCTGTGAATCGAAATTTCTCATACGCTGGCTCGCAGAAGTACCTATAAGATTTTGCATCGACTTGAGGTCGAATCGTCCACTCGAGTTTGAGAAAACACGCGTACGGTTCTTTAACAAGGACCAATCCTTGAATGGATACGAATGCTTGCAGTAACGACGAGCGAGCGGCACTCCATGTTTCATCTTGGTCCCCTTCCCATGTTCCTAAAATAGACAAACATACCTTACCATCTTCATATAGATTGCTAGAAGGCGAGAAGCAAAATCGAATCATGATCAGAGGGGATCAAATGTATTTGAAAGCAACTCACGGGTTTACTGTATAACAAATGAAGAATGAGTACACGGTATGTGCCGAACCAGACGGAATCCTTACCTCTCCCGTTCCCATTTGTCCAACTCATAAAGTGCGCTACAGGAGCACTAACAGGGAAATCAGACCCTAGTCTCCAATCGATAACAAAGGGCGCATCTTCATAGGGCGTATTCTCTGGGCCAATTATCAAAGACCGAAGAAGGTCGGTCCGGTCTTCATAAGCACGCACTATGATGGTTTCTGTCCCTCAAAATTAAGACCTAATATCCGAGGTCACATAGTAAATAACAGACCTGGTAGACTGCTTGATAGGGCTTTGTATTCCTTGTTTAAACGACCAAGGAATGCTCTGGAGGGGTGAGATGGTACGATGCGGTAGAATGCATGATCGGTGGGGGCGGAAGGCAGGATATCAAAACGTTTCCAGTGTGATGGATCAACCTCGGCTTCGCTCAGAGCCTCTTCATGAAGAGAAATTGGATCAGACAGCGAAGGAACGGGCTCTTGCACAGTAGTGATCGTGGAAGATACGGGTGAGAGCGAGGAGTCGCCTGAAATGCTATCGTTCCAAGAAGGCGCTTCATCCAAAACCACATATGACATCATCGATCCTTCATCTTCCCATTCATCGGAATCGTCAGGATCCTTAACCCGCCATCGTGCAGGACCATCTGTATCCCATATCTCCAAGTCCTCAGCGCTGCTCTCATTCACCTGATCTTCGGATGATCCGTCTCCCAAGAATTCTTCCAAGCCATCATAAAGCCTCGTGAGTCGCTCCAGCTGTAGAACAACAACAGAGGAATCAGGCAAAGTGACCTCCACCGAACCATCCATCCACAACTACAGCCAAAATCATGGGCAATACAAATTTTCAGACACAAGGTTTACTTACGTCTGTAACCTCGCCGAACCAATTGGTCGTTGTATCTCCGGGACCGGGTCTCCGCACAAAATCATCTCGAAGCCATCCCTTTGAGTGTGTAGCGGCAATACGGGCTCCCATCTCTGACATCTCTCTTCTCCAACCATAAAGCCTGCCCCTTGCGTGTAAAGCAGGCGTGTCATGCACCCATGATTCTAATTCCCCGATGCGAGGGACCCTTAGGTTTGACAATCCGTTTGTTGTGTTTGGGCGATGTATTAGAACAAAATCGCCTCTGTGGACTCCAAGATTTTCAGTCACTATTGTTTGTGCAGATGAAGCATATGTTCCACGCGTATCAAGCTCAAGAAGGGACGCGAGCTCAATATTACTGCTGTGCCAGGGGACGTCCTTATATCGGATATAAGCTGTTCGTTCAGCAGAATTCACGGACTGAACGATAGCAGGGCGAGTGGTGTGACCTCCTTTCCATATAACAGGATCCCCTGGCCTGAGTTGGATCAGAGGTGGACCAGGTGGGGAGGTGGTACAGGATGGAACTCACCAACAGTCATACTCGTCTGGATTCAAAAAAGGTATCAATTCTGTAGATGGCATTATTTCTTTGACGTCATCTTGCCAGAGGACAGTAACAGTAGTTTTGGTTTCTCGCACAACAAAATGTCGTACTTCAACTACACCGGCTCCTTCGCCCTCTTTCCCGTGTTTGGTGACTGGTGTGCCTTCACTGTTTTTCAGAAGCACTTTCTCTCCCACCTGCACGGTGTCGGGACGAGTTCGAACAAGTGTCAGTTGATTTAGACTTTCGCCACACCACAATCTGTGAGGTCTCCGTCTTGACTGGGCCTCCACAGGGTCAAGCTATCAAGATCTGAGAAAGAGTGTGCAGGAGGAGAAATGTGAACACCAACGCTTTGATTTATAGCGAGCCAGGAGATTGCGAGCACCGTGTGCTTTGTGGCGACGACAGTGGGGTTACCAGTAGAAGAAGGGTTGAAATAATTGAAGACGTTTGGGACAAAGAATGCGGCGTGAGGTATCAGATCCTAAACCAACGAGCTGTTCAACAAATATCTGCGTAGGCAGGCATAGATCACACTCACGCTGCCTTTATCGCCCACCGTTAGCTTAGTGTTCGGTTCTGGTATCTGCATCAGTTGACCGCTGGGGAGCTCTACAAGCGTCTCGTCGAATGACTTGCTTTGAAGTGGTTAGAAAAGGAAAGTTGAGGAGATGCATCGTGAAGTTACCTCGACAACCTGTAGAGAGGCTATGTCATGGATGCTTGGCTGGATAACAGAATGTACTTACCTGACCGACCCAGTCATCGTAAACTACATAGTCGCCAATTTCTACATCCATCGCAGATACTATCTCGCTCCGATCCTTCCACTCGTGGAGTGGTTCCCCGCTGATGGCATGTTCTAAACGAGCCTTGATATTTGTTTGGACGACCACGCCGGATCGAACATCATGAGTACTACGTTTACAGACGTCGCCCACTTCGAAGGTACGGTCGACGAGGTTGAATTCGGAGCCGAGAAGGATCTCACGATGGCCTGAGGGGAAAAAAGAAACGCCGACTTCGCTTTGTTGCAGGGGTCTCAAGAGAGGGTCCTCAAGTCCTACCAAAGTAAGAATTTCATCTGGATCATGCCAGCATCTCTGTGTTCCGAAAGAGTGTCGGAGACCGGTTGCTGAGAATAGATGACTTGGGAAGGTTCTTACCAAAACAACACCATAGGAGTTTGGATCGTCGATTCTTTGAACAATATCCTCTTGGTAAAACTAGACCAGGCGAGGATGAGAGACTCAGAGCGGTGCGCAACAGACGAGCAAGGCAAAAGGACGAGTACCTGGGTCATTCGGACAGTTCAAGTCTGATGAATTTCAATCGATGACGTGAAATTAAACCCGACGCATCATCATCAATGTAGCCAGTGGACCGGCGGCGTCAGCGAGTCCGCCACTTCAGTCGGTTTCTTTCAGAAGGACAATGAGTTGCCATTGCGTGATTCTCATTAACTTGTGCGAGGCTACAGCCGGGATTTTGCTATTGGGGTTCTGTAAACGGTTTCAGGCGAGCAATATATGCTGGCGAATGGCCAAATCAGCACGTTCATCATTCTCTTGTGCAGGCCATGAGACCAAATGAATGAATGAACGAACGTTCTCCAAAGATGTGTGTCAACCGAGGCTGGACAATATCTCTTCGTGCTCTTTTCAAAAAGAACGAGTCCCAAATATTCTGTGTACTATTTTAGAGGGAAAACGGAGGCTAAATATCAGATTAGATAAGACGCGGCCGCATCAGTGAATCGGACATTTCCGGATTTTCATAAAAACACGACGAGAACGGGGAGATACGAATCCCAACGGGCGTCATTTGATCAGGATCAGCCCAGAGCGCACCAGTTGATGAGTGAATAACGCCAGAGGTAACGCCCTATACATCAAATTCCAGACGACGACGAGGCACTGCGAGCCTGTTTGTCATTCATTTGTCCATGACTCATAAAACCTCCCTTCGCCATCTCTTTCCTCGCCTGCAATGTGGTCTCATCCCACCCTACATGCCCCCCACATATCCCCTCTCAAGCATCTTAGGTATGCCCCTACCTTCAAGGCTTTCTATGCTGTTCGTTCTCCTCGTTCCTTTGGTCCGATTCGCCCCCCCTCACTCTTTTGTGTCCCTCTCCAGACAGTTAGACATCTAAAATATTCCGTTGCTGACCCGGAAGATCTCGACCTAAATGGCCCTTCTGAAAAGGTACGTTTACTGTTACATTTTCAACGTTTTGCAATGCTCAGTTGTCCTTCAGGATTTTATCCTCTCTGTTCTGCGAGCCAACGCCTCATCAAGGGATGCCAAATCATATCTCGCCTCTTTTGGTGTCCGCCCACGTCCAAATCACGTTCCCGTACCTCCACAAAAACCCCCACCGTCCTTACCTGATCTTGTACCGGATTCTTCATCGGCGGAGCAGTCTTCACTTGAAAAAATCACTGCCGAACTCAAGTCCAGCCCTGTCGTCAACTCTATCTTAAACCCCGTCTACCGAAGGACTGCCCTTGTCAAGATCCAAGGACCGTTTACCGATCGA